>JAULJZ010218045.1:0-18000 GCA_032270985.1 Heliamphora pulchella | reverse complement strand
GATCAGATTTTAGGTTCTTGCAGAATATAAGTTTTATGTTCACAGTTTAGATGGAAATAGACATACCATCGGTACAACTGTGGTACAGAGCTTTAATAGGCCTGACTTAGTTACGGAAAACAGATAATAGCATAGTCTATTGTTCCGACTCTCTGTGCCAGTATACTTTGTGTGTATTGAACGGGACATTTACGGTAATTAATTTTGTATTGACTACTGATTATACAAATTAATTCACACCCCAAGATTATTATGATTAGTGCTTATCCTCTTAATTCTGAAATAATTATTGATTTGCATATATTTAATGTTTATTATTTTGATTCATTAGAGCGTGCGATTTTATATGGGTCTATATTTTTGATGAGTTGGATATCGGTATTATTTATATGGAAAATATTAATTATTGACGGAATTCACATCTCGAAAGATCGAGATTGACGATACCCCCTTAAGGATGCTTATAAGTTTTGACCAGGCCAAACCCTGCAGGTGGATTTAATTATCCAGCGGTCAAATAAGTTAAGCAGAAGGACTTAAGAAATATCAAGATACTGATTAAATTAAATTATCAGTAATTAAATTTAATTGGCGGGTATCGAGAATCTTAACGTGGGGAGAAATTGTAAGCATTTAATAACAGAAGCTCAATGCAAGAAGGTCTTGAGATTATGGGTCAGAGTGCAATTATAGTTATTTAGTGGTGTGAACTGTAATTCAGTGTTTTATGAAAATTATAGAAATCGCTGCTAGTTTTCTATAATTGCAGATACCGCTATGTATTTTTCTTTAATTACAGAAACCGCTGATTGGTGTTTGTGTTCCACTGGAAGTCTTACTCATAATTACTCCATAGGTCTCTGCTGTAGCCCTATATATACGCAGGTAGGCTAAACCAGTTTGAGATTTGATACATCATATATTTGATAGTTCATATATAATATATCATTATTGAGATACTATTTTGTCTATCAAAAACTTAAATATATCGGGGTTCTGCCGATACGAGTTTTCGGAGGATTGTAGCCCACACTACGTTCGAGGATCGCGTAAGGGAATACAATAGAAAATCTGATTGGAGATTCAACTCAGAATCAAGTCGTAGTTGAAGATTAGATCGACAAGAGGTATTCATCTAAATTAACTTGGGTTGCACATGTTTATTTATGATTGTTTGACGTCAAAATCTTATCTGGAACCCGTTTCGGCGTTTGTCCGGTCAGTTAATTTGTTTTATCAAAAATCGTTTAACAAAAATAATGATCTTGGCAGTATTGCCTCTAACAATATTAACCTAAGAAGAAACAAAAGTTCTTGAGCAATATTTTTGTCAAAGTATCTTCAAATAACTCAAATGCAACTTACTTTCATTGTTATGAGCATGGACATACTGTCACACATTATCCACATAGAAACTCTCTTGATTTACCTGTCATAAGGGTTTGGATTCTAAAAGAAACACACCCACATGGAACTAATACTAAAGGACTTAAGAAAATTTGGGTACCAAAATCAAGACTTAATTGCATTTGCAGGTGTGTCTCAAGTCCTCATTCAAGAAAAAAATGTGGTATCTTGATAGTGCCTGCTCAAGACACATGACAAGTGACAAGTTAAGATTTGCATCCCTCAAGCCTAAAGATGGTGAATTTGTGACGTTTGGTGACAATAGTAAGGGCAAAATCATAAGAATTTGTTGTATTGGTAAAATTCCTTTCCTTTCAATTGAAAATATTTTTCTTGTTGATGGTTTGAAACATAATTTTCTTAACATAAGCCAACTTTGTGACAAAGGCCACAATGTTGTCTTTGATAATGCTAACTGTGTTATTGAAGACTCAATTGACAACAAAGTTATTTTTGAGGGTTATAGGTATGAAAATATTTACACTTTCAATCTAAATGACCTTTTCAAAAATGATACTAAGTGCTTAGCTGCCTTAAGTGATAATAGTTGGTTGTGGCATTGAAGACTTGGACATTCACACATGAGCTTCATTTCAAAATTTTTGAAAAAAGAGTTGGTAATTGGTTTACCTCAAATCAAATTTGAAAAAGACAAAATTTGTGATGTATGTCAATAAGGAAAACAAGTAAAAAGTTCTCTTCAATCCAAAAATGCGATTTTTTCTTCTAGGCCCTTACAACTATTGCACATGGACTTGTTTGGTCCAACAAGGACTCTTACCCTTGGAGGCAAGAGATATGATTTTGTTATTGTTGATGATTTCTCTAGATACACTTGGGTGCTATTCTTAGCTCATAAGGATGAAGCTTTTGTCTCTTTTGCAAAACTGTCTTGGAGAATTCAAAATAAAAAAGGTTTTCAAATTTCAAGTATCAGAAGTGATCATGGTAGAGAATTAAAAAATAAAGATTTTGAAAAGTTTTGTGATAAAAGTGCTATAAATCATAACTTTTCTGCTTCTTGAACTCCTCAACAAAATGGTATTGTTAAGAGGAAGAATAGGACTTTGAAAAAAATGGCTAGAACCATACTGTGTGAAAATAATCTACCAAGATACTTTTGGGCCGAGGCTACCAATACAGCTTGTTATATTGTGAGCAAAAGCCATGATTAGAGCTTCTCTTAAGAAAATCTCATATGAGCTATGGAATGGAAGAAAACATAATATTAGCTATTTTCGTGCTTTTAGGTGTAAACGTTTTGTTTTGAATAACAAAAAATAACTTTTGATCAAGTTCGATGTAAAATTTGATGAAGGTATTTTTCTTGGATATTCTATATCTAGTAAAGCTTATAGAGTTTTTAACAAAATGACGCTCGTTATTGAAGAATTTATACATGTTGTACTTGATGAAGCTAATTGTAATGATTCGGTTCGGACCCTATTTGTAACAACCTGATTGGTAACGACCCGTGTATCGATCCAACAAGAATGATAAAAATGCCCCTGAATGGCCAGCCACCTTGGGATTTGTGCATAAAAAGTCACTTTTTGCCTTTTTAAGCTCAAAAAAGAGAAAAAGTTGTACAAATTAAGTATTATTATGACCCAAGACTTTTTAAGCAAGTAATATACATAATAATATAATAATATATATCAAAAAAAGTAAACAAATCATTACATAAAGTTCCTACATAATAAATAAGTCAAAAAGTCAATCCTTGTCAAACAACCTTAATTTGACTTAAAGTTTACACTTATTTAATCAATTGTTATAAAAATTATGATAATTCATAGAAATACTAAATTAATCATAAACACACTAAAATAATAGATTTTAGTAGGTTAAGACACCAAAAAGATACACAAAATTAATATTTTAAGCGTTTTCATGCACAAAATGGTACCAAAACATCATTTAAACCCTAAAGTAATGCAAGACCAGATTCTGGTATGCCCCAAACAGCCCTAACAGACTTCCCCTCTACAAAAATCTAAAAAATCAAATCTCAAAAGAAATCCACCTTCCATGCAACCAATGAAAATTGAAAAAAATTTAAAATAAATCTTACACTATAATAATTAACCTACTAATTTTGCTATAAAAACACATCTAAATCCACTCTCTTCTCCTTCATATTTTCGTGCAACATAGTGAGAGAGAGAGAGAGTTTAGAAAATTTTCTAAGTGTTCTTGGAGAGAAAGAAAGAAGGAGCCTCGAAAGAGTAAGGGATACTCTAAAGCTAAGTCCATACATCCTTAAACCTTTAGAGCAACCAAAACAAGTAAGTAAACCCCTAAACCATCTGGTAATCTCACACAAAAATCTTCTTCAACTCATCTCTTAAAATGCAAACAAGAATAATAATCAAAATATCAAATAAAAAGGCGCTGTGATTGAAAAATATGGGCTGTTTATGTTTAGTATGACATTAGGTGTGTATGTATGTGGCTATTTTTGAGTTTAAATAACTTGTATATGTTCTCGGACTTTGATATATATATATGTATAAAGTACATGCATGCAAAGAAAAGAAACTAAATCTTAATATGTCTTGAGCTAGGACACCAAAATCCTAAAGAGCCTAATTTTCTGGTTGATTTAACTTTCTATCTTGAACTTTGACCTATCATAATTAATTGTAGAAAAATGATCTAAGTGTGATTTTTATGTCCAGACATAGATTTTGAAGTTATGTTTTATAAAAAATTGGTTTAAAGTGATTTCATTGGGTAGAACTCGAGATACATTATTTTTACTAAAGAGTGTTAGACTTTAACTACCCTGAATTGCAGACATAAAAATCCGAGGTTAAAAGGAGAACTGAGCTTAGGTTAAAATATGAAACTTGTGAAAAACATGTTTATCTTGCTGTACACCAAAACAGAGCAAAAAATATGGAGCTATGATAGGTCAAAACCCTCCTCAAAACTATTGTTGTAAATCTATGACTGACTTGGCTCTCTGTCACACATTTTTTGCATGACCAAATCCAAAAGTGATTTTCATGAAAAATGTAGCTAACATACCAAACTATTTATGGACCAAAAATTATCCCTAAATACCCTTGGATGGTCCCCTAAAAGGTTTATGCATTCTCTGTTGAAACCAGGTTCTGCTGAACCTTTATTAGCTTACTGAACCCATTTTATAAAATAGCCAAAATCATTAACTTGTTCCAAACCATTAGCATTAGCACAAAATACAAAACTTGTAGGGGACACCTTAAACTAGAATATATCCAAAAAGTTGACCTATAACCCTTGATTTGATACCCTAAAGCCGAGACCAACTGAGGCCCAAATTCTGTACTTTTCTCTGTAAAGTGTTGAATTATTTTCTTTTAAATGAAATAAATGATCCATTTATTTTAGGATCTAACTTTAGTGTTAATTATGATAGTTGTAGGAAATAATGTTATCTAAATGGTGTCAAAAACTAGAACTTAACTCCATGCCTAGGTACCCCAAAACACTGTTAAACTTTTTAAATTGACACTTGAATATTTACCTTAATTTTGTTAAAGTGTATAATGACATGTTATGATGCGGGACTTAAAGTAGAGGCTTTAATTAAGTTATATTGGATAATTAGCGTATAGGAGCGATTAATTGAAGATTAGAATTCATGTCGCTAAATTAAATTCATGTTTTATAAGTTGTAACTGATGTTTCATATACTAATACTCTATGCTCATAATTTTACAATTTCTTGCAAAGTATATAAATGTTATTTTAGCCTAAGCCAAAATCAATTTATATATGTGAACTGTAAATAGCAATTGCATATGTCATATCACGTCATCATTGGGTTGGGTTTACGGGGTTCACCAAATTTATTTATATATTTTTTTTTGGAAGAATGAAATTAAACCTTAAGCCTGATACTTGGATTGATGGAATTGGAATTCTTAAAAAATTAGATATTTAGGAATATTGTGATATTGACTGTATGCTCTGATTTGTTTTGGGAGGCTTTTGCTCCAAGTGCTAAATGCACATTATTGTGATAGTTGTATTTTGGTGAAGGCGGTTCAGATGGCGTAATAATAGGAGTTAAATTTTGTAATCCTGCGTTTGACCTTGACCTGAGAGTCGAGAGCCTGAAGTGTTGACATGTTCACGCCCTTGCCGTTAGTAATGATCCGGCTGGACACTTAGTCTACTACATAGTCATCTCACGGCTTAAGAAACGCTTTTTGTCGGTTGGTAGACTTGGTCAGCATGGTTGGAATCATGGGGTTTAGGATGGTTCACCTCGGTTTGAGAGAACCTAGAATAACTTAAGTTTAAATTAGATTAGAAAATTAAATTGGTTGCATCACATTCATTTGCATCACGCACTTGTATACTTGTTCTTGTATATGTTTTGCCTTGTCCTAATTGTAAAATTTGTCTATCTTCTTAACTATAAATTATATTGGGTGTTATATGATATGCGTTGTAGAATGTTTTGTTATGAGTTTGGTTAGAAGGTTTAGGGAGTTTGCTTCAGGGTCTTGGATCATGGTATTCGTGCCGCTGGTGAGAAAGAAGAACTTTTCAAGAAAATTGCACCTGAGAAAAAAGGAAGTTTTGAAGAACCCAGTGAGTGGCAGGAGCCAGCTGACCCCGATAATGCAAATTGAAGAATTTGAAGTTCACCCTTTTTTGTCCTTTTTGTTTAGTTTCCACGGGTTGGTTAAAATTTTTGTTAAATCTTTTGAAGAAACTGTAATCGTTATGTATTTTGAACAGCTCTGAACTCTTAATGATATAGTACTTACCATATGTAACTATGAATGAATGACTAGAATATCTTCCTTAATTATACTTATGTATGTCCCGACGTGCCCGGAAGACGGAGCGTCACAGTTGGTATCAAAGCCTAAGTTTAGTGAACCTTCAGGTCTTGGGATATGAGAGACTACGAGTTCTGTATCTTAAAAACTCTGTAGAGTGTCTATATTATTAATTTATCAATTATAATTCTAAAAACTTAAAATTCATACCTTAAGTTTCTCTTCCTAATCGTCTCTCATCTTAAGATGGCGTCCGACGCAGAATTGCCTGGGGAACCATGAGCAGCACCTAAACTAGAAGATTCTGGCCCAGAGGAAGAACCCGTTGAAGAATAGAACCCGATAGACGTATTTTCATTGGTATGGATGTTCCCAGATGAGTTGCTAGTTCACGAGGGAGAAGAGGTCGAGGAAGCAGGAGCAGACGAAGAACCAGATGGGGTAGGAAACGAGGCAGATGTTGAGGCAGAGGATGAGGTTGGTGATAGCAAGAACGAGGAGTGAGCCATCACTTTCTTTTATGATCCACTAGAGGCACCACCACCGGAGATAGACGATGATGAAATAATGGACGTAGCAATCTACTAGAGCCGCCAAGAATATCGCAAAGACTATCGTGTTGGAGAACGGGTGTATGCAAGAGTATTCTGAAAAAGACGTGGAAATAGAAAAAGCCTGAGTCTTTCCCGAGGTACATGGGTCCATTGAGAGTGTTGGAGAGATGTGATAAAACCACCTATCGTTTGAAAGTTTTGTCAGGATTCAAAGGTCTTTTAGAAGACAAGATGGATGCGAGAAGGATGCAGACACAGAGACCTAGAGACAAGAGAGGAATTATTAACTCGCGTGATCAGACAATCGAATTTAACAATCCAAAAACGTACTTAGAGGTACCAGTAGCCATACTCAACAGGACTCGCATGGAACTGGAGGACTTTTGGTACGTGAAAGTGCAGTGGCGCTGCTACGGTATCTACGAGGCGATGTGGGAACGTGACTCAGTCATCCATTACTTCTATCTGCATCTGTTTGTCTAGTCCTTAGCATGTTAGGTGTTGTATCTTTCCTTCATTGGACATTGTACGTGTGATCTGTGAACCTTTGAAAAACCTTGTATCGGTTGTGAGACCCCGACCCGTTTTATTTTTGAAATGGTTAAGTGTTGACGGAGTTGGAGTTAACTTTGGACTTTGACGTGTTGGTTTTGCTTCTTTATAGTGGAACAACATGTGCATATGTATTTGGCGCTTGTTCGAGTTTGAAAAAGGCATGTTCGGTTTGGTTTGGGGTTGAAAGACCCATTCTAATGCAGAAGTCACTTTTCTTCGTCATCTAGTTGACTGGACTGGGTGATCCAGTCGAATGGGTGGCAGTATGGTGATCCAATCGACTGGATTGGGTGATCTAGTCGACTGACCTGTGGCGGTGGACCATTTTTGAGATTCCAGTAGCCTCATCCAGTCGACTGGGTTAGGTATTCAGTCACTGAACCCCTATTTTTGGGTGTGGTCTATAAATATCAGATGTGTGGCAGATATTTTCAGATCTAGTTTTCTTTTTAGCTAAGTTTTGTATAAAACCTCTGCCTTCTTTCTAGATTTTGATGGGCCCAGAGCTCGATTTTCTGTGATTTGATAGTGGATCCTTGCTATTGGTGTTAGGGGCTTCGCGTTCATTCGGACGGATCTCGTTTCGTCGAGATTCAATTTTTGAGGTATCACGCTTTTGGCTCAACAAGGTAGGATCCTAAACTATGGTTGTTGAAGGGTGCTACATGCAGTTATATGCATTTTCACCAGTTAAAAATGCTTTAAATGCCATATTTTATGTTTAAAACCATATTGTTCGGATAAAAAGTATGTTTTGTGCTTTTCCTTGATTTTTACATGATATGGACTTGTGGATGTAGGTGGTTTTCAAAAACGTGGTTTTGAAAACGGAGAATTTAAGAAAATTTTGAAAACTGTGTTTTGGAGGTTTGGAGCTAACCCTTGGGGTTGAGTATCAGTTTTAAAATGTTTTGATAGAAATGGTGGAAATATTTTGAAAATATTGTTTGATCTCCATGTTTGATGGATGATATAGTGGTTGGCCATTGGTTCTTTATACATGTTTAATGTATAATTGTGAAAATATTTTACTAGTCGAGCTACGTGTTGGTTTTTAAATGTTTAGTTGAGATGTGGGTTTATCTCGATGGTTACGTGAATGATATGACGGTATGTATGTGGATATTTAGTATATGGTTGTGTGCGAACTTTTATCTGTTGCATCATACAAAAAATTACATACTAAGGCACGTCCGAGTGACTGTCCGACGGTGAAAGACCACGAGGAATTGCATACTAGGGCACGTCTGAGTGACTGTTCGGCAGTGAAAGACTGTGAAGAACTTGATGATTGAGTTAGTATTATTCCACGGTGAAAGATCGTGAAAGCGTACGACCTGTATATGAACTGTTGTATATGCTTTTCATATTGTCGGACATTGTTAGATGTCGAGATATGGCGGGAAAACATATGGTTTTTGAGAAGTAAAATCGTTGTACTTTAATTGTGAAACATTATTTGTATTGTTGAAATACTTGGTTTTGAGGATGAAAAACCGTTTTGGAGGCTTATGGGAGTCCGATTGAAAACTTAGGGTTTTATGAAGTAAAACTATTTTGAGGCTCATGTGGTTGAGTCAACTATATGCTATGTGATTTCATATCCTGCTTTACGACTTTATAGTCTGTTTCTATTGGGCTTTGGCTCATGTTGTGGGATTTATAAAACCTTTTTCAGGTGAACGTGGTCCTGTAGGTTGACCTTGAGGTGCTTGGAGGTGGCGGATGACAAGACTCTGATGTTTGTCTTTGTTAGGTAGTTTATACCATTTTATATGGATCATGTCCTGCATAATGTAATTCTTATGGCCATGAGCTAATGTATGCATGTTTTATGCTTTCGAGAGAAACCATGGGTTTGCTGCTATTTTTCGTAGTTTCTTACAACGTTTTTCGTTGGTTG
Source organism: Heliamphora pulchella (assembly GCA_032270985.1). Lineage (NCBI taxonomy): Eukaryota > Viridiplantae > Streptophyta > Magnoliopsida > Ericales > Sarraceniaceae > Heliamphora > Heliamphora pulchella. The sequence goes on along the minus strand of JAULJZ010218045.1, from coordinate 8,797 downwards.
GTTCAACGGTTTATAAAAGAGATTTTCAAATGGCTTATGCTTCATTCAAACTCTTGTGCTTCGAGGGAGATTTTTGAAATGCATATGCTCTTTTTTAAAAAGTGATTTCTTTACCCAAAATGTATATCTTGTTTTTAAAGGTTTGGCTTTTGGAGCAGTAACTGTAGTCTCATGGGCTACTCTTTTAAATTAAATAAACCCCCAGTAGTGCATTTTACAAAGGTTTCAGCTTCTTTTTGCTTTCATGGTTTTGCACCCGTTTGTATTTGGGCGATTTTAGTGGTTGTTCGTGGACTTTTCGCGTAACCCAAAGTTTCGGGCGTGACACTGGTTATGTGTTCGAATGAAATGAAAATGTTTATTGTTGAATTCTTCATAAGCTATCTCATAATCTCAAACTAAATTTTACTAGATCCCAAAATATGAAAACAATCAAGAATTTAAGACAATCCCTAAATCTCATCACTCTACTAGGATGGCTAATAAACGATCAAACCACCGACAAGTTAACGAACCCCTAAATAATGAGGCACTAGAAATAGCCTAAGTTTTACAGAAACCACCATTTGAACCCCACAATTTCACCCTTATGAGTTCCTTTCTCAAGCCCTTGTGTCAACTCACACACCCAATTGAAACCCTCGAGTACCCTTCTTTCTAATATCACCGGTTCCAAATATTTGACAATAGTGAAATCTTTTGCCCTCGTTCATTTCTCTCGATCCTAATACGACACTTGTGTGTAGTAATTTAGAAATTCCTGCATGGGTAGTCAACTTGGATACTTGAACGGAAGTACGTTAGGCCGACGTAACTTTAGGACAAATATCTAGTTTAACTACCCATTGCTTAAACGTATCTTTTGTCAAGGTCTGATGTTGCACAAATTGGTTTCGAGAACATCCTCTTTTGTAATATTCATTAATTGTTGATCTCTTATCTCCATTGCATCTAAGCCTCAATCGACCTCTCAAATTGGGTCAACAGTGATTGCCTTAGCCTTTGACACCTTACCCTAATTCATCCTATTTTTGAACCATCTGGGTTCCACCCTAAGATGTTCTAACGCCAGCTATATCTAGTGCTTATATCATTCGAAATTCTCAGGTAAACGCTTACCCATTCACCGCCCTATGATCGCTTTCCATGAGACCATCCTTATTGAACACCACTCATGTTTTTGCTTATCGATCTTCAAAACCTTGCCTTGTAGATCTGTGAGTAACGACGATCGTCATTACATTACGTCATTAGGTTTTAGTGTTCTCACGAAAAAAAATTGACGACAACCATATGCATTGGGAGCCTGATAAAGAATTAACCATCAAACCACAGTGGATCACATGACTCAAAAATTACCTCAGCCATACCTTTTATCACAATCATTTTACCCTAGAGTGACCAACCATCGGAGAAAAACGATCCAGTTAGTGGAAGAGACATTTAAACCCTACGTACCAGCACGTCAAGAACAAATGGCAGAAGCTAAGAGGAACGGTACAACTCTTGGAAAGATTGGAATAGGAACGAAAACATATGACTACGAACTTCGTCACCAGGACTATCAAGATTGCCTCAAGAACCGACAACATTCGAGTTACAAGGGGTTGCCTCACCAAGATTGCTCGCCTTTCATTAGTTAAACCTTACGACACATCAATAACTACAAGCAAAAAGTACATCTGTGAGATTTTTCCCCAACATGAGTTCTCTACTATATTAAACCGAGACCCACATCTCACCTTCAAATTGATGGGCAATCCGAACGCACGATTCTGAACCGTCAAAGGCATGTTAAGAGTATGCATAAGGGAAATTGAAGGAAATTCTTACCGTCGATCAAAATCTGCTTACAGCAACAGCTCCCGAGCCAACTTTTGCAATTGTATGAAGTTTTGTATGTAAACAATACTGCAAGTTATCAATGTACGAAATAGGAACATAAAGGGACTGATCGATTGGAACAGATCTTTGCTAAACAATAAAGTGAAACCCAGAGTCCAATAGAACCTAGGATAGTAGCCATATGTTATCAGTTTTGTAATTCCGTACAATCAGCAGTAAGAACGACAGGATCTCTTCAGATAAAACCTTTCGTGGCAATAAACGTGTTGAGTGTCATGCCATCACCTTATAAGTAGAACCAATCTTATCGGACAGCTCAATGACCATTTTTCCTTTTCTATTTCTTAAAGATGGCGGGATAAAGACAAAATCATAGATGTTCAGTAAAAGTAAATGGAACCGGCGAGAAAGTGGACATCCCGAGCTTGGCACGAATCTTGCAAGATCTAGTAGCCAATTTGGACCGATCGCAAGGAAAGACACCCCAGATGTGATTATGGCACTTATTGGACCTAAGGGTACAGAATATCCCAACACCTAAGAAGAAGAATTTTTTTCGAACAACAGAAATTTGGATCAAGGCCACAAAACAACAACAAGCAACAGTAAGAGCTTGTTATAAGTACAACCAGCTAGGGAATAGGATGGCTCATCGCCCGCTAAAAAGTGGAGAAGACAATCAGGAGGGCTACTAAGGAACAACAAGAAGATCACGTGCTCAGAACCTTACCCTCGAGATGATAGAAAGGAACAACTAGGAAATAAGGTACCAAAATTAATAATCTGTTATAATTACAATAAGTTCGGACATAAAAAATTTGAATGCCCACTGACAAGGAGATGAAACTACAACAATTGTCGAAAAGGAACGGGTGGTTTGGGAAGGATGATGTAGCTTTACCAACAAGGGAATCAATGGACAGAAGGTTCGCCTTCACGAGAGAAAAAGGAGTATTCATTGATGATCGGAGGTACGCCCGAATTTGCAAACTCTAAGATATACGTTAGTTAATTTTGTTGCATCATTTCGAGAAAGGGGTACACTTGAAGGATCAAGCCTTTTAGGTTAACACTAGTCAAACAACTCTAGTGCTACGGATATGCGATGCGATTTTTGAAAATTGTGTAGTACTCAGTTTAAGAAGTTAGTAAAACAAAACAACCATTACCCAAAATGCTGAACATATAAGCCCGACCTTGTTCACACCCTCAATAAAGAAAGACTCAAGTAAACAAGGACATAACTTCGAAGGGAAGAGATGCAAATAACCATCCACAACATTTCGCACGAAATTTCGAGGACGAAATTTATTTTAAAGGGGGTAGATTGTAACGACCTAGTTCAGACCCTAGTTGTAACAACCCAGTTTGTATCGACCTGTATAGTGATCTAACCCAAACGCTAATATTATCGACGGTAAGCTAACAAGATCTTAGGTCGCTGAAAGATCAAAAATCCTAACTTAACTTGAAACCCTAATACAATCTTGAAAATCTTAAAAAGTCCAAATACTCAGAAGAGAATACTCAGAGAAGTTTCGTGACATCCTAAATTAAGTGAACAGCACGAAATATAAGATTAAAAATTAAAAATTCTCATAATTAGGGTAAAATGACCATTTTGCCCTTAATATAACAAAAAATCTTAAAAATTTAAATTTTGACACATGGACACTATAAATTAGATATTTACGAACAATTAAATAAAAAAGATAAAATAACAACAAAAATAACAAAAATATCTTTGAATGGCCGGCTACCTTGGGATTTGTGCATAAAAAGTCAATTTTTGCCTTTTTAAGCTCAAAAATGAGAAAAAATTGTACAAATTAAGTATTATTATGACTCAGGACTTTTTAAGCAAATAATATACATAATAATATAATAATATAGTTCAACAAAAGCAAACAAATTATTATTTAAAGTTTTTACACAATAAATAAGTTAAAAAGTCAATCCTTATCAAACTAACTTAATTTGAATTAAAAGTTTACACCTATTTAATTAATTACTATAAAAATTATAATAATTCATAGAAATACTAAATTAATTATAAACACACTAAAATAATAGGTCTTAGTGGGTTAAGACACCAAAAAGATACACAAAATTAATATTTTAGGCGTTTTCATGCACAAAATGGTACCAAAACATCATTTAAACCCTAAAGTAATGCAAGACCAGATTTTGGTCTGCCCCAAACAGCCCTAGAAGACTTCCCCTTTGCAAAAATATGAAAAATCAATTCTCAAAAGAAAATTGAAAAAAATTTAAAATAAAACTTACACCATAATAATTAACCTACCTATTTTTCTATAAAAACACACATAAACCCACTCTCTTCTCCTTCATATTTTCGTGCAACATAGTGAGAGAGAGAGTTTAGAAAATTTTCTAAGTGTTCTTGGAGAGAAAGAAGGAGAGAAAGAAAGGAGCTTAGAAAGAGCAAGGGATACTCTAAAGCTAAGTCCATACATCCTTCAACCTTTAGAGCAACCAAAATAAGTAAGTAAACTCCTAAACCATCTATTAATCTCACACAAAAATCTTCTTCAACTCATCTCTTAAAATGCAAACAAGAATAATAATCAAAATATCAAATAAAAAAGAATTGTGATGGAAAAATATGGGCTGTTTATGTTTAGCATGACATTAGGTGTGGATGCATGTGGCTATTTTTGAGTTAAAACAACTTGTATATGTTCTGAAATTTTGATATATATGTATAAAGTACATGCATGCAAAGAAAAGAAACTAAATCTTAACATGTCATGTGCTAGGACACCAAAACCCTAAAAAGCCTGATTTTCTGGTTGATTTAACTTTATGTCCTAAACTTTGACCTATCATAACTAGTTGTAGAAAAATGATCTAAGTGTGACTTTTATGTCCAGACATAGATTTTGAAGTTATATTTCGTACAAAATTAGTTTGAAGTGATTTTATTAGGTAGAACTCGAGACACTATTTTTACTAAAGAGTGTTAGACCTTGATCACCCTAAATTGCAGATATAAAAATCCCAGGTTAGAATGATAACCGAGCTTAGGTTAAAACATAAAATTTGTAGGCAACATATTTATCTTGCTGTCCACCAAACTTGAGCCTAAAATATGGAGATATGATAGGTCAAAACCCTCCTCAAAGCCACTGTTATAAATATGTGACTGATAGAGCTCTCCATGACACGTTTTTTGCATGACCTAAAACCTATGCTTTTAGTGATCAAATGCAAAAGTGGTTTTCATAAAAATGTAGCTAACATACCAAACTATTTACTAACAAAAAATGAGCCCTAAATATCCTCGGATGATCCCTCAAAAGGTTTATGCATTCTCTATTGAAACTAGGTTCTGCTGAACCTTTATTAGCTGACTCCCATTTTATAAAATGGCCAAAATCATTAACTTGTTCCAAACAATTAGCCTTAACAAAAAATATGAAACTTGTTGGGGAACCTTAAACTAGAACATATCTAAAAATCTGATCCATAGCCCTTGATTTGATACCCCAAAGCCGAGACCAATTGAGGCCCAAATGCTGTACTTTTCTCTGTAAAGTGCTGAATTATTTTCTTTTAAATGAAATAAATGACCCAAATTCCTAAGATCTGACCTTAGTGTTAAATATGAAAGTTGTAAAAAATAATTGCATCTGAATGGTGTCCAAAAATCAAAACTTAACTCTATGTCTATGTACCCCAAAACACTGTTATACTTTTTAAATTGACACTTAAACATTTACCTTAATTTTGTTAAGTGTATAATAACATGTTGTGGGACTTAAAGTAGAGGCTTTAATTAAGTTATATTGGATGATTAGTATATTAGAGTGATTAATTGATGATTAGAATTTATGTCGCTAAATTGAATTCATGTTTTATAAGTTGTAACTCATGTTTCACATACTAATACTTCATGCTCATAATTCTACAATTCTATGCAAAGTATATATATATATGTCATTTTAGCCTAAGTCATGATCAATTTATACCTGTGAATTGTAAATCGCAGTTGCATATGCCATATCACGTCATCATTTGGTTAGGTTTATAAGGTTCATCGAATTTATTTATTTATTTATTTTTGGAAGAATGAAATTGAACCTTAGGCCGATACTTGGATTGAAGGAATTGAAATTCTTGAAAAATTGGATATTTGGGAATATTGTGATATTGGCTATATGCCCTGATTTATTTTAGGAGATTTTTGTTCCAAGTGCTAAATGTACATTGTTGTGTTATTTATATTTTGGCGAAGGCGATTTGGATGGCATAATAATAGGAGTTAAATTTCGCGATCCCACGTTTGACCTTGACTTGAGAGTCGAGAGCCTGAAGTGTTGACAGCATGTCTACGCCCTTGCCGACAGTGATGACTCGACTGGACACTTAGTCTACTACATAGTCATCCTACGACTTAAGGAACGCTCTTTGTTGGTTGGTAGACTTGGTTAGCGTGATTGGGATTATGGGACTTAGGATGGTTTACCTCGTTTGGGAGAACCTAAAATATCTTAAGTTTAAATTAGATTAGAAAATTAAATTGGTTGCATCACATTCATTTGCATCACGCACCTATATACTTGTTCTTATATATGTTTTGCGTTGCCGTAATTGTAAAATTTATCTGTCTCCTTGGCTAAAAATTGTATTGGGTGTTATATGATATGCATTGTAGAATGTTTTGTTGTGAGTTTGGTTATAAGGTTTAGGGAGTTCGCTTTTAGGCTTTAGCTCATGGCATTCGTGTCACAGGTGAGGAAGAACTTTTTGAGAAAATCGCACCTGAGGAAGAAGGAGGGTTTGAAGAACCCGGTGAGTGGCAGGAGCCAGCTGACCCCGACAATGCAGATTAGAGAATTTGAAGTTCACCCTTTTTATCCTTTTTGTTCAGTTTCCACGTGCTTGTTGTAATTTTTGTTAAATCTTTTGGAGAAACTGTAATTGTTATGTATTTTGAATAGTTCTGAACTCTTAATGATGTAGTACTTACCAAATGTAACTATGATTGAATGGTTAGAATATCCTCCTTAATTATACTTATATATGTCCCGACGTGCCTAAAAGACGGGGCGTCACACTAACATCGGTTTTTCTAAGAAATTTTGTGATGATAGCTTGGTTGACATAGAAAAATGTGTTAAGGACATCTTTATCAAAGACTAAGAAGAACCAAATCATGAGAAAGTTACAAACTTGCTACAAAATGAAGTCCAACAAGTTGCTGGTGCTTCAAATCAAGAAAATCCACATTTGCCTAAGGAATGGAGATATACTCATGGTCATCCAAAAGACTTGATCATTGGTGACCCATTCCAAGGTATTAAAACTCGATTCTCTCTCTATATAATGTTTGTGGTAATTTAGCATTTCTCTCCCAAATTGAATCAAAACATTTTGAGAAAGTTGAAAACGATGAGTTTTGGACCTTGGCTATGCAAGAAGAGCTTAGCTAATTTGAAAAAAATAAGGTTTGAACTTTAATTCCAAGACCTATGGAACACTCCATTATCGTTAAAAAATGGGTTTTTAAAAATAAAATAGATGATAACGGAGTAGTTCTTAGGAATGAAGCTCAATTGGTAGCCGAAGGTTACAATCAAGAAGAAGGCATCGATTTTGATGAAATTTTTGCTCATGTGGCTAGGCTTGAAGCCATTATGATATTGCTTGCTTTTGCATGCTTTAAAAAATTTTAAACTTTATCAAATGGATGTCAAGAGTGCCTTTTTAAATGGTTGTCAAGAGTGCCTTTTTAAATGGTTTTATTTCAAAGAAAGTTTTTATAAAACATCCTCCTTACTTTGAAAATTCTAATTTTTCAAACCATGTTTACAAACTAACCAAGGCTCTTTATGGTTTGAAACAAGCACCTAGAGCGTGGTATGAAAGGCTTAGTAAATTCTTCATTAAAAATGAGTTTTCAAGAGAAAAAATTAATGCAACTCTTTTTTATCAAGTCTCAAGGAGAAGATATGCTTGTTATCTACATATATGTAGATGACATTATCTTTGGCTCAACTAATGAAACTCTTTGCAAGGACTTTACTAAGTGTATGCAGGGAGAATTTGAGATGAGTATGATGGAAGAGCAAAATTAATTCATTAGACTTCAAATCAAACAAACACAAGATAGAATTTTTATATGAAAAAGGCAAATCAAATGGGAACTTCAATGTGCTTTTCAACAAAACTTGACAAGGATGAGAATGGTAAAGTGTGGCGTCGGGATTTGGGGGTTTTTGGTAGGTCAAAAATATGAGAATTCAAAGGATGCTTGAAACATTTTAACACCTTAAAAGCCAAATTTTAAAAATTCTTTTTTGTTGAAAATAGAGTCGTCACTTGATTTTTGAAAAAAATTAAGAAAAATAAAAATGGCTATTGATCTTTAAAACGTTTAACTAGAGAAAAATGGTTTGGGGGCTAAGGTACGAATCGAAAAAGGTGTTAAGCACCTCGTTCACCCAGCTGTAAAGTTGACCTCTACTAATCATCATTGGTTCTTAATAAGATTTCTCAAATGCATGCAAATATAAAAAATAGAGGTAAAAAGAGTGTGAGTGTAATGTGATCCCAAGAGGGGGGGGGGGGGTGAATTGGATATTTAAAAATTTGTTTCAAGATATTCTACTTTAAAGCATGCAATATATATATTTTTGATCTTATGTGGATAAGCTAATATTCAATTAAATGTAAAGATAAAGAGTTTGAATGTTAGAGAGATTGAAACTGAGATTTTTACAAGGTTCGGCGCACCGGCCTATGTCCTTGCCTCTAGCAACACGCTTGAAGATTTTCACTAGTCCCTCCTTATAGGTGGAGATACCTCTCTCCTTCACAAGCCGGAGAAGCCTTTACACCAAGAGCGTACGAGCTCTTAAACCCAAGTGATATTTCCTCACTTGAAAGAAGGCTAAGACCAAGCCTCAATAATGTTTTGATGAAGAAT
>JAULJZ010218036.1:0-18001 GCA_032270985.1 Heliamphora pulchella | reverse complement strand
TCAGTTATGACTTAAAAATATAGTAACTGCAATCTATGTATTGAATTCATATTTTTCTATATGTTGGTTTGTACTCAAGAGCTAAGTTAGCTTAGCCTTGTTGAATGCTTGTTGAATTCATATCTTGTTGAATGCTTATATATTGATTTTTTTGTAATGCTTTCAAGACTTTTGTAGCTATCAAAGGATTTAGCCCCTTTTTATTAATGAAAATCCTTTTTTGTCTTCTCGGATTTGAGCCATTTGCACACTGTTATATTATGTTATCCAAGAATTAAGCCCTTGAACTTATTAGTTCGAATAAAATTTAGACTTAGCCATTTTTGGCTTTCTCTTCCCTAGTATGGGATTGAACTCCCATACTTGGGGCTAATTTGTTCGGTTAATATTTTGAACTTAGCCGATTTTGGGCTTTTCTTTCCTAGTGTGGGATTGAACTTCCATACTAAGTGGTAATATGTTCGAATAATACTTTGAACTTAGCTAATTTTAGTCTTCTCTTCCATAGTATAAGATTGAACTTGTATACTAAGGGGTAATCTATTTGGATGATACTTGGAACTTTGCTAATCTTGGGCGTTTCTTCCCTAGTATGGAATTGAACTTCCATATTAAGGGGTAATTTGTTCGGATGATACATCGAACTTAGCCAAGTTTAGGCTTTTCTTCCCTAGTATGGGATTGAACTTCCATACAAAGGGGTAATCTATTCGGATGATACTTCAAACTTAGCCAATCTTAGACGTTTCTTCCCTAGTACGGGATTAAACTTCCATACCAAGGCGTAATTTGATCGGATGATACTTTGAACTTAGCCAATTTTATGGTTGGAAGATCTAGTATGGTCTAGTATGTTGCCCCCCAAGTTTTTGCAAGAAGGGATGTTCGTCAAAAAGTTTGATCATGACTTGGAAAAAGAAAAAGCATGTCGAGTAACAACGTTTTATTCATGAACTAAAAATTACAAAAATTGAAAGTTCAAAAATAAAATTTATGCAAGTTATTTGCGTTCCATGGTCTGGGGATGGCCTTGCCATCTATGTCTTCGAAGTTGTAAGCTCATGTCCCTGCTTTGGAGGTGACCTTGTAAGGGCCTTCCCAATTTGGCCCGAGCTTCCCATGAACCTGGTCTTTTATGTGACTGAGGACCTTCCTTAGGACCAGGTCTCCCTCGTCGAACTCGCGATGCTTGACCTTTTTGTTATATCCTCTAGCCAAAGTTCGTTGGTAGGATGCCAATTTAATGGCTACCATTGCCCTTTGTTCTTCGGCTAGGTCTAGAACTATTCCCAGGGCTCGTATGTTTAGCTCGGGTGCACTGAATTCTATTCAGATTGTTAGTAATCCGACCTGTAGAGGTATTACTGCTTCAACCCCATATGCTAGGAAAAATGGAGTCTCCCCCATGGATCTCATAGGGGTTGTTCGGTAAATCCATAAACTAAGGGGAGCTCTTCCACCCTCATCCCTTTAGCAACATCTAATCTCTTCTTGTGCCCATCAATGATGGTTTTGTTCGTCGCTTTGGCTTGCCTGTTACTCTGGGGGTATGCCGGGATAGAGTAGTAGTTCTTGATTCCTAGGCCCGAACAGAAGCTCTTGAATACCGAATTGTCGAATTGAGTGTCGTTGTCCGATATGATTGCTCGGGGTATATCGAACCGCGTAATGATGTTCTTTCATGTGAACTTCTAAATGTTGACATCCCTTATGTTGGACAATGGTTCAGCTTCAACCCACTTAGAGAAATAATATGTTGCCACGAATAGGTATTTTTTGTTCCCTATAGCCCTTGGAAAGGGGCCCACAATGTCAAATCCTCACTGTGCAAAAGGCCAGGGGCTGGTTAATGGTGACAGGTCTTCCGTGGGCACGTGTATGTTCGAACTAAACTTTTGACACTTCTCGCATTTCTGGACATACTACTCTGCATCTTTTTACATGTAGGGCCACCAGTACCACTGAGAAATAGCTCGGTGGGCTAAGATCCTCCGACCTGTGTGGCTGTCACAAATTCCTTCATGAATTTCAAATAACAAATCTTGAACTTTGCTCGGGTGTGCACAGAGTAAATATGGGCCTGTAAAGGACTTCCTGTATAGGTCTCCTGAACTTAATACCCAAAATCGAGATGCCTTTCTTTGTATCACCCGTGCTTTCTTTTGGTAGGGTGGGAGCTCATCCTTAACCAAATAGTTCTTAATGGGGTCCATCCAGCTCGACCCTAACTTTGAATAGAGGACCTACTTCTCTTTGGGAACGACTGTACTTGGCTGCTGGAGGACTTCCACAGTAATTGTTCTTTTTTCTTGGGAACTTACTACCGAAGTAAGGTATGCCAAAGAGTGTGGATGGCTGTTTTCTTTAGAAGAAAGTTGTGCAATCTCATAGTGCGGGATGCCCTTGGCTAGCTGCCGAGCCAGCCGAATATATGTCATCATTCTGTCGTCTCTAGCCGCATATTCTCCCTTGAACTGGTTAACAACCAGTTGTGAGTCACAGAAAATCTTGACGTTCTGAGCTCCCAATTTAATGACATCAAAAAGTCCGGCTAGGAGAGCCTCGTATTCTGCTTCATTATTGGTAGCTTGGAAATCAAGCTGAATTGCACTCTCTATAAGGACTCCCTCCGGGCTATAGATCACAATGCCTGCTCCAACTCCCTTGTTGCAAGACAAGCCATCCACATACAATCTCCATGAGGTATCTGGTTCACCTTTTTCCTGGCCTTCTTTCCAAACAATTTGTTTGGCTACTTGCCCCCCATTATCAGCCGAACACTCTTCTTGGTTGAATTCAGCAATGAAGTTGGCAAAAACCTGGCCTTTTGTAGTTGTCCTTGGGGAGAATGTTATGTCATGCTCCCCGAGTTCCACTGCCCATCTTGCCACTCTCCCCAAGAAGTCTACTTTTCGGAGTAAGGCTTAGAGTGGGTATTCGATGATCACTTTGATCGGATGCGCCCTGAAGTAGTGGATCAACTTTCTTGATGGGGTAACAAGGGCTAGGGCTGGTTTCTCTAATGGTAAATATCTTATATCTGGGTCAGGAAGCACCTTATTCACATAGTACATCGATCTCTGAACCTTGTCTTCTATCCTCAGTAGGACGGCACTAGCTGTCCGTGTTGATACTGCGAGGTATAGGTACAACGTCGCCCCACTGCTCGGCACTGTCAGTAATGGTAGAGAGGAGAGATATTGCTTCACTTTGGTGAGAGCTTGCTCGCTTTCATCATCCTACATGAATTAGTTTGCTCGTTTGATAGCCTTAAAAAATGGATAGCGCCGATCAGATGCTCGGCTAATAAAACGGTTAAGTGGTGCGGCCATCCTAATAAGTTTTTGTACTTTCTTGAGATTCTGAGAGCTTTTCAGGTTCTGGATGGCTGTTATTTGTTCGGGGTTCACTTCTATTCCCCTGTGAATCACTAAGAAGCCTAGAAACTTCCTAGAGCTTACTCCAAAGGCACACTTAATAGCGTTGAGCCTAAGTTTGTAAGCTTTGAGGATTTCGAAGGTCTTCCTTAGGTCATCCAGGTGTCTGTTTAGACGCTTGATTTTCACCACCATGTCGTCAATATAGACTTTCATAGTGCTACCGATCAATTCCCCAAACATCTTAGTGACCAGTCTTTGATAAGTGACTTCTACATTCTTTAGCTCGAACGGCATCACCTGATAGCAATATATGCCCCGAGGAGTAATAAAGGCTGTCTTCTCCATGTCCAAGGGGTAGATTGCTATCTGATGGAACCCCCTGTATGCATTGAGAAAACTCATCCTCTCATGCTTTGTTGTTGAGTCGACGAGCTGGTTTATTCGGAAGAGAGAGAAGCAATCCTTCGGACATGCCTTATTCGGGTCAGTAAAGTCGACACACACCCGCCACTTACCATCATTATTCTTGACCACCACCTTGTTGGCCAACTAACTCGGGTAGTGGATCTTTTTGATTGCTCCTGCCTCTCTCAAGCGCTGTACCTCCTCAAGCATTGCTGCTGCGTGATGTGGTGCGGATGTCCTGGGCATCTACATCATTGGCTTCGTCATTGGATCCACGTTTATTCAGCGGCTGATCACTTCGGGATCTATCCTTTGCATCTCGTAGGGAGTCCATGAAAAGACGTCCCAGTTTTCTTTCAAGAACTCCATCAATTCAGTTTCTTTCTGTTTTGGTATACTGGTCCCGTGCAAGAAGTACCAATCTGGATCTGCCGAGGAGATGCAAACTTTATTCAAATCCTCAATAACTTTCTCTTTGGTTGTTCAGATGTAATCATAGATCATGGGGCCATCATATACTTCGACTGTTTTCACCGTGGGGTACTGCTCTTTCTCTTTTATGGTGATCAAGAAGCACTGTCTGGTGATCCTTTGGTCTCCCTTGTTCTCAACAATCTCCTTCCCCATCTAGAACTTAAGGAATTGGTAATAGGTTGAGGGGACGGCCCCTAAGCTGTGTATCCACATTCTTTCTACTATGGCATTATAGGAAGAAGGCTGATTGACAACTAGGAACTCAGTATTTATCGTCGCGGGCTTTGCCTTTACTAGTATTGTTATTCTTCCAACTGGTCACACTAGGTTTGACTCGATGCTGATCAGTGGTGTCATACACCTTTTGAGTGTTGAGTCTTTTAGTCTGAGTTTTTGGAAGAGGTTGTAATATATGATGTCCACCCATTTTCCTTGGTCCACCAATATTCTCATCACATCGTAGTCAGCAATGCGTAGAGTTAGTGCCAGGATATCATTGTGGGGGTGCTGTATTCCCATTAGGTCATTATCTGAGAAGATTGCCCCTTGCGCCTGGCTTTGGCTGGAGCATTCCTCTATTCTTCGGTGCTTGCCTCATCCACCTTCATTGTGTGGGTTAGGATTCTGGCTTGATGCCGAATAATAGCTCGGGTGATGGGCTCTGTAGTGCCATGGATCATCTTCACTACCCCAAGAGGGGCATCCCTTTGTTCGGGTCTCCGTTCTTGTGCTTGGGGCCTTTCTTCCTGAGCAATCTTTTTAGTACCAATGAACTCCAGTAGGTGCCCTGCTCGAACCAGAACCTCCAAGTGCTTTTTGAATGTTCGGCACTCCCTAGTCAGGTGGCCATGATCTTGATGGTAATGGCAATTTTTCTTTGAATCCTGATTATTTGGATTGCCGATCAACTTAGGTGGCCACTAGAAGTAAGGCTTTTTTTTTTTATCTGGCTAAGGAGTTTGTGTAGGGATTCCTTGAAAATTGTTTGTAGTGCTCGGTAAGATACTCACTCCTTTTTCTTCTGGGAGTCCTTCTTGGGCTTCTGATCCTTCTGCCCCTGTCCTTCCTCTCTGGTTGCTTAACGGAGGCTACGCTATGTTCGGCCTGGTTTATATCTTTCTCAACTTTGGTGTGCTGCTCCATCTTCACCATTAATTCTGACATGGTGGATACGGCATTTATGGTGAGGGATTACCATAGACGACTCTGTGAGGGCAACCTAAGCTTGAAAGAGGCTACATCTAATTGCTCACTGCAGTCTTCAATCTCATTATATACCTCCTAATAACGTCGAGTATAATCTTGAATAGTCTTGCCTTCATTTTTTAGAGAAAGAGTAGTGTGTCAAAGCTCTTAGGTTGATTGTTGTTGGTAATGAATTGAGCGTTGAAGGCCTTAGCGAGCTGCTGCCAATTGACCATCGAACGGGGTGCCAGCTTGTGAAACTAACTTAGAGTGGTTTCTCCAAAGCTGGAGGGAAACATGCGACATAAAAGTGCATGATTCCCACTCTAGAGTGCCATCGCTTGTCTGTACTGACAAATATGGCTTACTGGATCTATCTTGCCATCATACATTTTCAAATATTGATGGAGAGAACTTACGTGGCAGATACGCATTCTCGATGACTTTAGCTAGTGGTGAGTCTGAGATCTGCTCAAGCGCCTTTCTTGCTACATCTTGGGCTGTTTGGCCACCTCCATGCTGCATCCTAGAGTTCATCCTCTTCTCTAACCATAGCCAAAGATCCTGGTTAGGGTCTAGTTCGGCTCGATCTACCTTTTGAATGTTTGGATGAGCATATTCAGCCCCAACGGTCTCTGTTCGTCCAGTACTTCTTAGGCTTTCCTCAGGTGCCTTGCGTCTCTGCCCTTGGGGGTGACTTAGGCTATAGGATTCTGGGCTTTGCTCAGATTCCTCTTGCTCGGCACTTTCTCGTTGCCTTAAACGTTGATCCCTCTGAGCTTCTTGCCTTTGAATTCTTCGCCTAAGCTCTTCGATCTATGTGTCGTGTCGCTTCATCAGTTCCTCAACATCATCAATGATCTTGTCACGTCGAGCCAACCTCTCCTCTAATCTCTCCCTTTCTCTTGAAGAGGGGGAGAAGGTCGTTCTCCTCTAGAACTAGTGGTGGAATATCGTAATTGTCTCCCATTATGTGAGGCATCGTCTTTACGCCTTCGAACCTCTTATGGGGCTCTGGCAACCCTTGGTCGCTCTGGCACAACTGGTATCGATCTCTGAGGGGTGCCCTCTTATCTATGTGCATGACTTCCTGTAAACTCAATAGGAGTCTGGCTCATAGTTCCGTTGGTCTGGGATCATTGTTTCCCACAAACGTCACCAAATTATGCGTGTTGTGAACTGTAGGCACAATCAGAACCAACCTTGATTGATTTAGTTTTAATGATCCCAAATAGAGACACGAATCGAATTCCCAGTTGCCGGACTTACTGGTGCTTACACATGGGGTACCCGAGCTCCTACAAGATGGAGAACGCCGTTAGTGCTTTTCGGTCTGGTTTAACCGGAAAGCACTCTGACGTTTAAGTTAGATTTCTCTCTAAGAGATTTCTAAGCATGAACTGAGTTGAGAATTACGTATCTAAGGATATGGAGTACTTTTCTTTATATAGCGAATGAAACTAGGGTGGTTGAGTCCTCTTGTGACTATGTCTCTTATCCCTTATATCTGCTTTATCAAGTATTCTGCCTCATCTTTAGGTAGTTATAATTGCCTTAGAAAGCTAATTCTCAATTTTTCGAACTAACATTGTGGGAATGAAATCTTCCTGGGTTATCTCTTGACCCGGGGCTTATTAAACCAAACTGTCTCATAATGGGCTTCTCCTTTTTAGGGTGGCCCGAACTTGTCGTGGGCTGGCCAACTTGTATGGGCCAAAATAATTATGGGCTGCCCCATTGGGTGACCCAGATGCTTGTTGATTTTGGGCTGGGCCTGTGGCCCATTACTTTATCCGCCCTCAATAAATATATATATATATATTTATATTTATTTATTGTTGTAATTTAATACAAATACAATATTTTAAAATACAAAATTAATTTCATTATAATATATTTTATTGTGCATTTAAATACTTTTACTACCTTATTTTTATAAACAAATTAATGCACACGTTGTTTTTAATGGCTCACGCAAGCAAATCAATGCTTGTTTTCATTTTTAACCGTTTAGAGGAAATGCGAAATATGCATAAAGGATTGTATTTAAAGACAGAACTGTTACAAGTTACTTTTGTGTCCACCATTATATATGTGGTGTTTAGGATTGTTGAAACTAATAACTCATAAATTATAATTTGTAATAAAAGTTGTGAATATTTGGTAAAAATTATAATTTATAACTGTAATAAAAAAAAAGTAGTTAAAACTTGTAACAGAAGTTGTAGGTGTTTGGCAAAAATTATAACTTATAACTAAAATTAGTAACGTAAAACTAAAAGTTACTAATTGTAGCTTTGCCAAACACCCTAATATATGTGTTGTATATGCTTGATTGAGAAAATTTTAATATAGAAAAACTCTTTTGAATAATCATAGTATATTCGAGTTCCCCAAATAATATATTAATATTTTATATCGAGTTTTTGTTTGATTTTTGAATGATCAATGCAGCTATTTCTGACACCTCTACATTTGCAAGTGCAAACTTGTGAGAAGCGACAGTTGAATTCTAAAGAGTAGAACACTAATAACCTGTTGCACCGAGTCACCCACTCTGAAGGACGAAAATCTATTCTTAAAGACAATGATGTTCTTCAAACCCCTATCGATAACTTTTCTTTCTTTTATGTATTTCATTATAGTATAATTATTTTGGTTAAATTATTTTAATTTATATTAAAGAATAATATTTATTCTTTCCTTTTTTTCCTATATATATATATATATATATATATATTTTGCATAACGGTGTGGTTCATTGGGATGGAAAGAAAGAGAGAGAGTCAGGAGGTTCATGGAAGTTGTTATGGTGGATTTGACTTGGTGTGTAATGATGATGATAGAGAGAGGAAGATGAAGAGAGGGAAGGGTAATTTTATGGAAATATGGATATTTCAACAATAAAATTAATTATTGAAAAAATTATTTTTATATTTTTTTAATCACACCAATTAAAAAATTATTCTTTTTACGTTTTTAATCAATTTATGTTGTGAAATGTGATAAGTAAAAAATCAAACATTCAAATTCAACACACGATATTTTTTACGTGAAAAAAAAAACCAACTCGAGTAAAAAAATCACGGGACTAATTTTAGTTCAGGTAAATCAAGCACTAACCAATTGAACAGTTACAAGACACCCACTTATAGACTTTGATCGAATTCTCAATCCAAACGCCTTAAGCTATCTTGCTGAAGCCATGTGCACAGTTCCCCGCTTAATTACCGCAGCAACGAATACTCAAAATTTCACAAGTATTGAATTCTTAATATTTTTACACCTGCAGAATCCTCCGTCAGTAAACTTAGAACACATTCTAAGTTGAACACAAACAATCTCATAATTTTTGGAACTCGAAAGGAACTTCTGATCTGCTTTAGAATATCTGATTATTGAAGTGCAAAAATTTATTTTTATGGTTGGTCTATGGTCCTTTATATAGGTCTCAAAATTAGACAATTGGAGTTTCAATCGAATTAAAACTGTATGGGGTCCGCTCGAGGGAACTTGGAACTGCTCGAGAGGTCATGTGCCAGACTATTTTTTGCTCTTCCATGAACCTGCTTCATTGGCTTGTACTCTTGGCTTTTTGTGTTGTACTTCAGTCTTCCAGCCATAATAATATTCTGATAAAAGACTCCTAATCTAACTAAGACTTATAATTCAATTAAATGACTTAACTAAATCAAATATCTTAGGAGTTCTATAGTTATCCAACCACAAGAGTCCTAAACTAATTAGGAGTTTTACAATACTTGGACAACCTGGATTATCACAAAAATATATGAAATTTAATATAATTAATATTATAAATAAATTTCTAACAATCTTCCCTTAATAATTCCAAGCAAACAAAAAGACTTATAACCACGCCAAATACATAATCTTCAAGCTGTAGTCTTCCAGAAGAACTCTTCACGCAATCTTGATTTAAGCAATTTTTTTTTTCTTTTTCTTCATCTCCTGAACAAAAAAAAAACTGACAATTTTTTCAAAAAGATCAAGTTAATAAAAATCACTAGAAAATCAGTTTAAATTAAATGTATTCTAATTCAAGCCAAAATTCAAATGCTATTCGAAAAATAGAGAGTTCCAAACTAAACATATCTCTCTCTTTTTGTGTATGTCCTGAAAGTGCCACTAAAAAAATATAATAAAAAATCTAAAGAGGCAATCGCATAAAACTATTTTTCTTGAAAAATAATATTTATAAATTTCCTCTTTTTATTTTTTATTTAATTTTTTTATTTTCTAAAATTTAACAACATTATAATAAAATAAATCCTTTTGACATTCAAAAAAATATATATAAATCATTTAAAGAAGATCAAAATTTATTAAATTTTCAAAACAAAAACGAACTTAAGGTTTAATGTCACGAGGAAAAAAAAACTTAGGCAAGGGTTTATTCAATTTTTTCTTCAAATTCCGGATTCAATCGTTATGTGTGATCGATATTTCATGAAATATATTTAAATATTTTTAAGAATTTTTACACTTTTGAATTCAAATCGGATAAATTTTCAATGTATATTTATTGAAGAAAGATGGACGCTCCCCCTAAAAAAAAATTGTATATAAAAAAATTGTTTATACTTTTATTTGGCGACTGTCACACTAATACGAACGAAAAGATAAGATTTGCATAGGTAGTCATTTGTTTAAGCATATTTGTATAGCAGCATAAGTGACTATTTTCATACTAAAACGAAGGAAAAAGTAATGTTCATATAGGTAGCCATTTTCACATGCATGCTAAAAAAATAATATAAACAGCGACTTTCACACTATAACAAACAAAAAGGCAAGGTTCGTATAAGTAACCATTTCTGTAAACATTTTAAAGCACTAACAGTTTTCAATGAGAATGGACCAATGGATAGATAAACAGATGGGAGTGATTGTACACATCAACATCAACATAGGGATCCTATCACCATGGTCAATCAAAAAGTGTTCTTTAAAAAATATTCAAAAAGTTTCCAATAAAAAATTTGAACATAAGTTCAGATATCTTTTATTTAAAAAATAATTAAGTAGATTCAAAACTATAAATTTTTAACTTCTTACCGACAAAAATCAATAAGTCAATTTTTTATTTTGACTTATTTCTTAAAAATTGATCTACTTTGAATTAATCGAGTTTTACAGATTTTGAAAATCAAAAGAACTACAAAAAAATTACACATATATATAACCTTTTTTAAGGGTAAATTACACCTACACCCCTTGTATTTAAGGGTAATAACCCCGACACCCCTTTATTCTCTGAAATATCACTGCACTCCCTTACATTTTTATTTTTATAACACTTAGATCCAAAAGTTAACTTTCGTTAACTTTTCAAACGGAAACACTGTTGAAACAATTTTTTAATTTTTTTAAGTTTTTTTTAAATACAAAATCTTATTTAAAAATTTTTAATTAAAAATTAAAAAATTATTAAATATAAAAATAAGTAACATAAAATTTAATTTATTAATTTATTTTTATTTTTAAGTATTTAATTTTGTAAAAATTAAAAATAAAAATAAGTTTTGATAAAATAACATAAAAGTTTTGATAAAATAAGTTTTTTTATCAAAATTAAAAACTTAAAAATAAAAATAAACTGATAAATTAAATTTTATGTTACTTATTTTTGTATTTAGTAATTTGTTATGTTTTAATTAAAAAATTTTAAATAAGATTTTGTAACTAAACAAAAAAACGAAAAACTAAAAAAATTAAAAAAACTATTTCAATAGTGTTTCTATTTGAAAAGTTAACGGAAGTTAACTTTTGGACGTAAGTGTTACAAAAATAAAAATGTAAATAAGTGCAGTGATATTTCAGAGAATAGAGGGGGTGTCAGTGTTATTATCCTTAAATATAAGGAGTGTAGGTGTAATTTACCCTTTTTTAAAGAGAGATAAACATTATTTCAAGACACATATTCCAGTTGGAGAGCTTCTAAAGGTTTTACCAATAAGTTGGTTTCTTGAGGCACTCAAAACTACATTACCAATCAAATTTGACTTTCTAATCCATACAGATCGAATTTTAGACAAAGAGGTCATGAGGGTGCTGGGTTTCTGATAAAAAATAACTTTTTGCCGGTTGACCGCACAAGCGCCCCTTGGGTCCACTCGAGCACTCGACTGCCAGTGAGCTATTTCGTCTCTCTGCCAGTTGTTCGCTCGAGTGCTCAGACGGCCTGCTCGAGCACCCAACTGCCAGCGAGCTTTTTCATGCAACAGTCTAATTTAGTCATGCAATCTTCTAGTTTTTCTTTCATACAGATACGATAACAGAGGTTTCAACTGTCTACAGAAAGGTCGGATATGATCCACAATATAATGACAGATAGGCAAATTTTTTAAAACCGATAAATTGTGGTGAAGATTTTTGAAAACAATTTCTAAAAAATTAGGTCTTGAATTGATCAGAACTTTTCAAAGTATTTTGACCTAAACCTGTAGGCACGTTGACAGCTTTAACAAAATTGATTTTACTTGAAGTCTTCGAAGCAGATGAATTTTCAACATTCCCTAATCCAGTTCGGTATGATGCCACTTTCTGAACACTCAAAATCTCTTCCAAACTTAGGGATCCTGCATCCAACTTCTTGAGAGTGGTATTAGCAACAAGCAGTTCAGATTCAAACTCTTTGATTCTCGTCTCAAATGAGGTTTTTGAATTTATTGAGTTTTATAATTCCACTTCTAATTCTGAAACTTTGGATTTAAGGAAATCAAAAGACTCGATAAGTTCATTCATCTGTTTGTTAGAGCTGGCCAATTTTTTAGACATTTTGGATTTAAAAATTTTGAGTTGAGAAACAAGAGCCTGAGACTCGGTCAATTCTAATTTAAGGCCTTCATTCTCCTTTTCAAAGATTTTAATCTTTAGTGACAGTTTAGTGATAACTTTTGTCATTTTGTAACTTTTTCTGTGCAGTTTATCATAAGCTCACTGAAGATTTTTTTCACTACCATCATCTGAATCTGAACATGAATCTGAATCTGAATCTTTTTTTCCAAAATCACTGTGAGAAACACCTAATTGTTGGTCAGAGTATTCAGATTTAGATGAGCTAGCCGATACAGTAAAATCCACAAAATTACACTTTTCATTATCTGGTTCGGATTCTGTTTTATTATCACTTGACTCATCATCCCACGTGACAGAATTTTTTTTTATTTTTCTTTTTATTTGGACAATCATAAGCAATATGACCATACCCCTGACATTCAAAACACTATATCATTTGGTTTTTACTTTTTGAAAAAAATTTCTCATTTTTTGCAATATTCTTACTTTTGTCACCAGTTTTTCTGGACTTAATCTTGAAGTTAGATTTTTCATTTAAAATAATTTTTTTTTAATTTTTTAAGAATAAAATTCACAACTTCAGGGTCGAAATTCATCTCATTTTCAATAGATTCTATGTTTAACCTTTGAAGATTTCAAAGCAACACCTTTAGATTTTTTAGGTTGACGGAGAGTCGACTCATAAGTCTAAAAGTTTCTAATCAACTGTTCCACTTTAAGAAGATTAATGTTTTTACTTTCTTCCATAGCGGTGACTTTTGGTTGAAATCTTTCAGGTAGTGATCGTAAGATTTTTTGAACAATACGGGATTCCAAAAATTTTTCACCAAGAATAAAACAGGAATTCAGAATATCACTCAGTCTTGCATAAAATTCATCAAAAGTCTTACTTTCTTCCATTCTTAAGGTTTCAAAACTGATAGTGAGACTTTGAAATTTTAAAATTTTAACGGTTGAAGTGCCTTCATGAGTGACTTCAAGGATATCCCATACTTCTTTAGCAATTTCACACGTACAAATTTGTCAGAATTCTTTCGATATAATACCTCTAAAGATGGCATTGATAGCCTTGTTATTACAGCCTATATTTTCAAAACTTTTTTTATCCCATTGTTCATTTGGTTTCTAAATAAAATCATCTCCAAATTTAATAGTGGGCCGAATATAGCTATTAACAACAGATATTCAAACTCTTTCATCAATAGATTTCAAGAAAGCCCTCATTCGAACTTTCTAATAAGGATAGTTTCTTCCATTTAACATGGGTGGTTGTACGATTGAGTTTCTTTCTCTAGAAAATTTCATGCATGCGATTAATTAAGATCGAAAACTTTTGTTTGAAAAACAAATCCTGCTCTGATACCAATTGAAAAAATTATTTTTATATTTTTTTAATCAAACCAATTAAGAAATTATTCTTTTTACGTTTTTAATCAATCTATATCGTGGAATACGAAAAGTAAAGAATCAAGCATCCAAACTCAATACACGAGATTTTTTACGTGAAAAACCCAACTTGGGTAAAAAATCACAAGACTAATCTTAGTCCAGGTAAATCAAGTACTAACCAATTGAACAGTTACAAGACACCAACTTACAGATTTTGGTCGAATCTTTAATCGAAAAGCCTTAAGCTTTCTTGCCGAATTCACGTGCACTGTTCCACACTTGATCACTGCAGCAACGAATCCTTGAAGTTTCACAAGTATTGAATCATCAATACTTTCACACCAGCAGAATTTTTCGTTGGTAAACTTAGAACACCTTTTAAGTTGAACATGAACAATCTCAGAATTTTTGAAAATCGAAAGAAACTTCTGATTTGCTTTAAAATCTCTAATTATTGAAGTGCAGAAGTAATTTTCATGGCTGGCCTATGGTCCTTTATATAGGCCTCAAAATTAGGTAATTGGAGTTTCAATTGAATTAAAACTACATGGGGTCCATTTGAGTACACTTGGGACAACTCAAGCGGTCATATGCCAGATTACTTTTCGCTTTTGCACGAACCTACTTCATTGGCTTGTACTCTTGGTTTCTTGTATTGTACTTCAGTCTTCTAGCCAGAATAATATTCTGACAAAAGACTCCTAGTTAGACTAATTAGACTTGGTGACACTCGTGGTATTACGCATACAATTTTTTTTATTACCATAATTAAGTAATTTTAGATATTTTCAAAAATTAAAAATACAAAAAGTTATATTTTTAAATATTTATGTAAAGACCTATTCTAAAAGTAAAACGTTATGATCGAAGTGTAAAGTTGTTGGAACTGAAACCAAAAAGAGTAGGAATGGATTACTTGCTGAATGTTTGAATAAACAATCGAAAATACTGAAACAAAAAGATGACTGGAAAGGGGATGAGTCGCGGACTACATCGCTCTCTTTAAGACGTTTTATGTCTCTACCCTCTCTGTGCAAGTAGTTGCAACCACGTGTTCTCTAGGATAAAACAACCCAAAATCAATCTCTATCTTGACTTTTTTAGTACGGAGAAAGCTAGAATATACCACGCAATCGAACTAGAATGCTTATAAAACAAGACTTTTTTGTGAGAGAGAATGCCATATGATTTTCTATATTTTTCAAAGTAGAAGAAGAGTCCAATTTATAAAACAAGGATTGGAATGACGAGAGTAAAATTATGGGATTAATTAGCCGTTATCAATCAAGACTGATTTTCGATAGGCTTGAATTAAGGGATTAAATTGTGGATATCAATTAGTAGCTTGAATCAAAGGATTGAACGAAAAATTTCAATAAGTAGCTTGAATGGCAGATTTCAATCAAAAATATTTTTGGTAATCCAAAAAATCTTTGACCGGGTTAAGAATTTTTGGTAATTAATTGTTCTCCTCTCCATCCAATATGGGAAAAAAAGTTTTTCAAAAATACACTATAAACCCATCAAAAGTTAAGTGAGGTAAAATTTATATCTATATATATATATATATATATATATTGAATTTACATATTTATTATTTATATATTACAAAAAATAACACATTTACCATTCAATAATAATGAGAAAAGCATTTGACTTGGTTTCACCAATTCTTATTGGATTTTACTAATTCTTATTAATAACTAATAAAATCCAATAATAGTATAGATAATGGGAAGGAAATTTCTTTGTGAATATATACTTTGGGGGTCGGATATAATTTTTCAAACTTTTTTTTATGCACATATTTTTGGTTTTTGTGAGTTGTTTTTAGCATTAGCCCAAAATAAGTACACTTTTTAAATTCTTCTTTATCATGAAAAATCAGAAAAGAAGAAATTTTGATAAAAAATTATAAAAAATTTATAAAAGACAAAAAGCCACTTGATAAGTTTTTTTTTTGAATTTTTTCATTTTTAGTGAACTTTTTCAATTTTAATTCAAACGAACATATTTTATAGATTACTTTTGTTATGCAAAATCGGAAAAATAAATATTTAAACTAAAAAAATCCAAAATAATGAAAAAATGATCGAAAAAAAGGCTGAGCATTTTTAGACCAAACAGGATTTTAGAGGTTCAGATGTTAAATATCATCATAATAAGGCCGTTGTAGATTTTGGCCCTTTTTGGAATAATTACTTATTAGCTCATTTGTGTTAGTTTACTTTTGTTTTTAATAATTTTTTTTATTATTTAGTCAAATTATTATATTTTTTATTCTTCTCATTGAGGTGAGCTTAAAAAATTAATTTTTTGATCGAAATATTAAAAAAGTTCAAAAATACAAAAATAAGCTAAAATAAGCCAATAAGCTAAATTTTATGTTGCTTTTTTTTTCTTTAGAGAAATTTTTTTATCTTTTGATCAAAATTTCTTATTTTTTGGGTTCATCTCATTGAAACGATGAAAAAAAATAAATAAAATTTAGTCAAAAATTAAAAAAGTTCAAAAAAGATAAAAAAAAATAAACAAACTTCTCAATATTTAGCCCGAACAGGGCCAAATTTATTTTTCGCATCCAGTGGGCGGATTTGATATTTTTGTTTCCCACGTGACAAATTTGGATCTCTTGCAAGGGCTTCACATAAAAAAAGACACTGAAAACAAAAAAATCTTAAAAAATGGAACCAATTATCGTATATCCCGAGAACATTAATTGCATGAATCCAAATGAATCCAAATGTTAAATTAAACAAATTGCAAATAAGTAGAAAAAACAGGTCAGATGATGTATACGTATATAATACTCAACCGTGGTGGGAGTTGTTAATTGTTGAAAGTTTATTGATGAGCTAGCAACCCAAAGTTGACTGTGTAACACAAGATTCAAAAGAAAACAGTACATGAATAAATAAATAAATATACATAATATATATTTATATAAATAATTGAAGGCCAACCCCTAAGGATCGCTAGCTCATGTCTCAGGACAAATTATTCGGTACTCTCAGTACTATATAGGTGATGCCATATAATAATACTTATGGCCTATAAATTATAGTAATTTGTATTACATAAGTGATTACTTTTTGTTTTCTTATCACCGAACAAAAGTTACATTTTATTTCTATTGTAAAATTTATTGCTACGATATTAAGTGTAGGTACAACATAACATTTACTACACAGTATTCTAAGAGTACAAAATAATTATTTATGTCCCTTAGTTCAACTCTTGATCCAAGTTCCTAACCCCAAAATAAATAAATAAATAAATAGGTATTTATTTACCTTAACTATAGACACTTGAAAATTTCAATTGGGGTATTTGTCCCTACTTAAATTATAACTTTTAACTACTAGTTTAGTAAAAACTTAAATAAATTCAAAGAAATGCGTTCATAATTTCTTACCTCTTGGTTGTGATTTTAAATTAGCAAATACAATTTTACTATCTTAAACTATAAGTTTATAATTTTAACAAATATTTACAATTTTTACTTAAAGTCATAATCACACATGATAAGAAAACACACATTTGGCGACCATATTTGGCGACCAAAATTAAAATTAGTTACAAAATTACATCGTTTTAATTATTAATGGGTACGAGAAGGTAAGGCCTAAACCCGTTGGAAGCTTGATCGATCCGATACAACCTTATATGCTAATTAGCTCTTTACCTGATTGAGTGTTGCTTGTTCGAGTATTGTCATTACCCGTTCTGATGCACTGAATAGTAGAGGATCACCTTGCCACTCCATTAATGGCGCCTGACCAACCTTGGTCTTGGTCAGGTAAAAGGCACGTAACTAACATGAGCGCGTAGGTTTTATTGGCGGTTGAGTGGTATGGTCTATAACGATTTGAACATGTCGTATCTGTCTTGTGCCTTAAGAATCACGATAAAAAGGTATATTATAACAAATTCAGGTCTCATTCTCGCATACACTTGGTCTCATTCTCGCATACATTTTATTTCTCTTGCACTTTGCTTGGCCTTTACTCTATTGTTTACTGACTTGCCCATCGGAGAGGTTTTGGACCAGTACCACACTTGTAGAGACCCAAATTCGTTTGATTTATTTTTATTAAATTTCTCTTATGATTATTGGCATGTGTCAAACAAATATTGTGTGCATGTTATTTTGAATATATGACCTATGAACCCGACGACTTATCGAACTTTATTGAATTCACATGTGTAGTTGAAGACTTGAGAAATTATTTGTACAATTTTAGTAATTTCATGAGGGGTAGTTTTAGTTAATTAGTATGAAATCATGTTAATAGTTATATATATACATATAAAAAGAAAAGCATGACCAAAGGTCAAAGGAAAGCTTC
>JAULJZ010218025.1:0-18002 GCA_032270985.1 Heliamphora pulchella | reverse complement strand
GAATGATCAGGCAACGAGTATGTAAGAAAAAATCTTCCACGTTTTAGGTTCTTCCACTTTATACAAACACAATCCAACATATCATCCAACAAAAAACCTTATTTTACTTTTACAACACTGGTATACATTCTATATTTGCAGAAAAGCATAAGAGAATCATCCATAATTTGTCAAACAAATATCGAAACAACTAACTTTCAACTTCAATCACGAATAACGCACCTGAATCAATTTTCGCAAATCTGAAATCGAAATCGAAAAAATAACGAGCTTTAGTCACCAGTCATCAACTACAATGACGAATCACGATCAACAAATTGCGAACTAGAATCGCGAGCTAGAATTGCGATGAAAAATCAAAACAGAGATCGAAATTAGAAATCGAACCACAGATCGCGCAAAGATCGCAATGAAAAAACACAACGAGATCACGAACTAATGAGATCACAATCAGAAATCGCAATATCTAGTTGCCAAATAAGATCGCGACGAAAAATAACAATTGTTTTGCGATCACAATTGCGAATTCCTAATTAAATCTCACTTTCGAATTCTGTTATTAACATACTCAAATCCAGTTCGAATCTAAACGAATCTCAACAAACTAAGGGTATTTTCGTCATAAAAATATACACGTGTCATATACAGGATTTATAACTGATTCTTTATGTCGTTGATGGACCTTACGCGAGAAAACATGTTAAAGTGAATGAAAAACAAAACCACAGCTACACTTAGGACCTTTGACCAATTTTCCGTAGAATTAAAACCCTGAAGAAAGAATAATACTTGATAGATGACCCTGAGACTCTTACGTGTCTTGTTAACAACCCGTTTGTTATTTTGTTCAATAACATTCCTGCCATTATCTCGAATTCTTGGGACAGCATTCCTCATAATTGCTTGTCACAAGCGAACAACCTTAACATGTTCTCCATCCCTTCCTTTAGTGAGGTTGGGCAGTTACTAAAGACGTCAAGGCTTTTAAAGCCATTGGAGAAGATGGTTTCCAAGCTTTCTTTTACCAAAAATACTGGAATATAGTGGGTGAGTTTGCTAACAAATTTATCATAGATTGTTTTGTTATGAAATCCTTTCTGCCTACTGTTAATAGAACTCTTATTGTCCTCATCCCCAAAATGGAGAATTTGGAATCAATCAAAACCGTCTCTGCAATGTCAATTATAAGATTTTGTCCAAAAATCTTGTTCATAGATTGAGACCCTTATTGGAAAATTTGATTAGTCCTTGTTAGTCTAGTTTTGCCATACCACTGACAATGTAATTATCTGTCAGGAGCTTATTCATTCCCTGAACCATAAAAAAGGCATTAAGGCTACAAAATTGATTTTGAAAAATCTTATGATACGACTTCTTGGGATTATATTGTTGATACTCTACACTATGCATTAAGGGTGCTATGATATTCAAAATTTACTTTGAAAAAGCTTCGGACAAGATTTCTTCAGATTTCCTTGTTGCTACTCTCCACTATTTTAACTTTGGTAAAAACTAGATTGATTTTGTTTATTAATGCGCTTCTTCGATCTCCTTCTATGGTCTTTGAGATGGAGAAAAGCTCCACCATTTTAATCCACACAAAGGTTTAAGACAAGGTGACCTACTCTCCACTTACCTCTGTGTTGTGCATGGAAAGATTGTCTATTTTAATTATGAAATTGGAAAGGTATTAAATCTTCGAAACAAGGGCCTAGCTTTAGTCACCTTTTTTCGCTGATGATATTATGCTTTTCACTTACCCTTCTGAGACTTGTTGTGATGTTGTTTTCGATAATCTTAATATGATTTGCAGAGCCCCTGGGAAATGTATTAATTTCTAGAAATCTAGAATGTTTATTTCTCCTAATCACTCTAGAAGAGTAGCTAATAACTATTCTATGCAAACCTCAAGTCCACCTTCTAGCGTTTGTGATAGCATATGCAAGACTGAGAGAAAGTTTCTTTGGGGGAATTCTGCTAACTCCAAGAAAATTTATTTGATTAATTAGGATACTGTCAGCAAATCTAAAAGGCATGGAGGTCTTAGTATCAGGAAAACTAAGGTTAACAACATTGCTTTGCATTTTAAGTTAGGATGGAAAATTCATATGGATAAACATGTTCTTCGGGTTCAACTGTTGATCAAGATAATATCTAACTCACCATATTTCAAATTGGGCTTTGAGCAAAAAATCTTCCCACACCTAGAAAGCCTTATTCATACCAGGAATATTGTCAGTAAGTCTCTAAAATAGATTATTGGTTCTGGTAATATCTCCCTTTGGAATGATTGGTGGTGTGGTAATGCTCCCCTCATTATTAATCATCCAAGCATGAGTGAGGATGAGAGAACTGTAAGTGATATCATTCCTCCATCTAGAGTTTCGAATACCTCCAACCTCACTGATGTTTTATTATTTAAAAACATCACTATCATTACTTACACGATGGTGCCTTTCTTTAGTTCATATGTTGATACACCTTGTTGGGTCCTAAGCAATACGGGTAATTTATTGATAAATGTGCTTATAACTTCTTGAATTGTCTTGATGGTAGTTGTGAGAATTGGTCTTAGCTTTGGAAGTCAAAAATTCCCCACATATTGAAAGGTTTCTTGTGGATTTGTCTCCATGGCAAACAGGTCATCAACAAGCAGAGTCCCATTCGTGGTTTAACTGTTGATGATTCTTGCCCTAGATGTAGAGAATGTTAAGAGGAGTTGAATCACTTGTTTCAGGTTTGTACTTATAGTAGGAACAATAGGAACATATGGGCGAACTTTCCTTTTTTTGCAGGTCAACATCTCAGATAATCGTCATACTTGGCATGATTGGCTGATCCCCAGATTGTATAAACCTCCCAACAGAGCTCCCAAGTGGCCGGACACCATTACTTTTGTTGTTGTTCTATGGAATATCTTGATGTCTAGAAACAAAAAAGTGTTTGAGAATTTACAGTGTGATGTTCCTAGGATGGTTAGCAAGATCCTGACTCTAGAAATTACCACTGCTTTTGATTTTATTTTGACCAGACCTTCTAGCTCTAGGCTCCTAATATTCTAAAGTTAAACAAAGATGATTTCTCTAGAGGGAATCTGGGTGTAGAAGGCTTCAATGGAGCTTTTAGAGATTCTCGAATGGCGTGAATCACAGGGTTTTATGGCCGTTTGCCTCCCTGCTGCAGTCTTGAGGCCCAGATTTGGGGTCTTTTTAAAGGCTTGGAACTATTTCGGAGCAAGACTTTCAACAAGTTGATATTGAAATTGACTCCAAAGTTGCCTCAATCTATCAAAAGGAGTTCCAACTCTTTTCCCTCACTAGGTGTTGGTGAAAGACTGCAGGAAGCTTTTGGACAGGATCTGTTGGGCATTCCCTTCGTAAGGGTAACAAGGTTGCAGATAAGTTGGCTAATATGGGGGCTAATCAGCAAAACCATATGGTCACTGTTACCACTCCCCCTCCCCTTATCATTAAGCTTCTCAATGCTGACCTTGCCACGGTAGCATTTGAGAGAGTCTAGTGATTGTTCTTTTTTTTCCCTTTGTATCAAAAGGAAAAAGAAAAAGAAAGAGAGGGAAAATGAAAAGGGAAAACCCAATTCTTTTTCATTTCCTCTCCTACTTAATTTCTTCCATTCTCTTGGCTTAAAAGTTATTTTTTGTTCATATTATATAGTTGGGTGTCAAGAAAGATGTTTATTAGTCATGATTGTATCGTAGTTCTTGTGGATTCACTTCATCTGTGATTAGAGTGAGACTTTTTGCGTAGTTGGGCGGCCTTCTCTTTTGGATGATTAGCCTTGCTGGTTCTCTTTTGTGTACGTGTACCATGTGTAGCATTCCCTTGATGCTTTTCTTTTCATAATACCATTACTCTGGAAAAAAAAGTTTATTTTCTTTCTTCATCTATTCTTTTCTCACTATTCTTATGGTAATCAAATAATGAAAATTAACTCCCTTTGCACTTCTCCGTATTCTTTCCCTCAGCAAATCCATAAACCAGGGTGAAACTTCAAGAACAATAATATTCTTTTGCCCAAAAGAACCAAAAAGAAGGTGAAAGTAAACCTCTACTTGAACGAATCTAATTAGTTCAACCACTAGAGCACTGAAGTAAGCAAAAACAAATTGAATTGTATAAATAGAAAATGACCTGCTTTGTCATCCTCACTCTGGGATCAGCATCAGCATCATAATTCTTGGAATCAACATCAACAGACAAATCGACCTCAACTTCCGCACTTGTGGGATTGACCCTAACCTGCAACTCAAAGCAGATTCTATGAGTAATTGTCTTAAATTTCCTTCTTTTTTCTTTTTTATCATTCGCTGCTACAGGCAAGAAAATTAGAAACGAAATCATTCATAAAAGCATCATCATCATCATCGTCACCGTCACCGTCACGAGTACAAAGAAAACAAACAATGCACACACACACACACACACACACACACACACACACACACACACACACACCTCTTCACATCGTTCATCCATTTCGTACGGACGCCAACACGGCCTAAGAGGATATTGCAGAACATAAAGCTGGAGAAAGACAATAAGAGTCACTAACAATACATAAATATAAACAAACATATAAGTGTGTGTGTGCGCGTGTGTATTCGAATTGCCTGAGTGGCAGAATCAATGTGAGGGGTGAAGAAGACGTCAATTTCTCGAACAACTATATCTCCGTCGTCGTCTTCCTCCATTTGATCAACCTTGGCTTCTTCGCCTTCTGACTTGGCTTCGACGTCCATTTTGACAGGAGCGGCGGTGGCGGCAGAGGGAAGCGAGGACTCATGTTCCATCTTGGCGGTAATGGAATCCACAAGTGATGACTGGGAATCCAAATCTTGGGCTGGTTCTGCCTTTAATCTGGCTTTGGAGTTCTTGGGAGCGAACCTGCTGGTTCTCGCCGGAACCTTCGTCGGACCGTCGAGATCGTCCAGGTCCAGGTTCGCCATCTCTCAGTCCACCGACTACTGGTACGATCAGGTCTGTGTTCTCTTTCGCTAGTGCTGATTCCTTGTGCGGGGCGTATCAAATTAGGCGGCTTTCCGGGCTTAATTTTTAATCCGGTTTGGTTCCATTTTGCGAGTCGACAACTAAATTGTTTTGAACGTTTTAAAATTTTAAAAATTAAAATTGAATTGTGAGTAGTATGCAACTGAACTGAATTAATAAAAATTAATTTAATTTTAATTTAAAATTAAATATTTATCACCTATTTATGTTAGAAAAATTATACCTTAATTTCTTATTTATTATTTCTTGATTTTTTCTTATGTTATTTAATTTTATTATTTGTTTCATAAGATTACAAAATAACATTCTTGTATGTATAAATTAGGTTCTTTTACCTTCATAAACATATTTTCGAACTTAATAAACAAAATAGGGGATTTAAAACATAATTTTCAAACTATGTGAAAACGTGTTTGCTGCATTAATTTTCCTTTTAAGGTGGCTGGATATTGTATGCTAACTTAAAAACATTATTAGTAAAAGTATTTTCTATTTAAATTATAATTTTATACTAAAAACGTTATTATGAGAAACGTTTTGTAGATTTTGTGTAAAAAAACATTGTTACGAACAATGTTTTTCGATTTTATAATGAAAATGTATTCGATAAAAGCGCTTCTCTTCTCTTCTCTCTCTCTCTCTCTCTCTTATTTTATTAAAGTATGTTTCACTACATTTTAGGTTATTGAGGGGGATCAAGTTCCGATCAAAGGCACGTGGAGCACACGTAGAAGGCCGTACAGGGTAACAGTTCTTTTTAGCATGGCACACACCTCGGCATATCCATATTAGCTCAGGCAATAAGCCGAGCCATACGGCAATATGTTCGGACTCTAGGGACCTCAAGACGTAAGGCCCAAGCTCAGGAAGGGTTCAACCCCAACCCCGAAAACATGGTGCTCAGCACCATTATGAGGAATGCTCGGCATTAATAGCCGAGCAATACAAGCTGCCTGAACCTTGGGCCGAGCTAGATGGTTGATATTAAGGATCATATCCCACGATACGCGTATCAAAAAAGTGATGTGATGATGAGGGTTGAGTTGCAAATAGGCCAACTCAAGGGCTAGGACATCAAATAGGGATGGATTAGCCCTAGCTCAAGCTAGGCCTGTGGATTAGCCCAGACTAGACCTGAG
The DNA here is from genome assembly GCA_032270985.1 of Heliamphora pulchella. Taxonomy (NCBI): domain Eukaryota; kingdom Viridiplantae; phylum Streptophyta; class Magnoliopsida; order Ericales; family Sarraceniaceae; genus Heliamphora; species Heliamphora pulchella. Next base: position 11,836 of record JAULJZ010218025.1, on the reverse strand, counting down.
TGCTAATGGACATCTTGACATGACAAAAGGAACTTACAGAAAGATCATACAGAGATATCTAATGATGGTATTGATAAGTCACTATCAAATCATTAATTGATATGCATAGATCAGAAAGGAAAAGTACAACTCGACCTACTCGGGTCTGGTCGGACTCCATAAGCGGGTCAAATATATTTCTTCCTATAAATAGCCAGTCAATGTGAGGATACAGGTATGCACTCTTTTACTAAGCCAAAACTCTACTAAAATTCTCTCAAGTTCTTTTTTCCCTCAAACCCCTTGGCTGACTTGATCGTCATAGGGCTCAAATGAATCAACGATGCTCGCCAGAAGTTAGGTTCGAACACGAGCAGTCCAACCATGAGAGGTCCAACAGGGATCAAAAGAGAGGCGCTGCTCGGCCTTAGGCAAGCCGTAGCTCAAGAAGGGATCCTCGACTTGATTGACGTGAAGAGGACCCTGAGAGGAGCCATGTCTCAGGCTCCAAAAAGAGGAGACATGGGCAGACGCAGACCTCCAGCAACAACCACGCACCAACCGTGCGCCGTCATGAGCAGCAACAGCAAGCTGGCCAGGAGCTTGGCCTCGCAGAAGAAAAGGAACAACTCAAGCAATGGCTAAACCTCCAGCTCGAGGGAAAATTACAGCCGGGCACAGGGAAGTCGGCGCAAGATGTAGCTCGGAGGGCACTGGAGCACATATCTGCCTCCCCATTTACAAGAGAGGTAGATGGAGCAGATCCGCCTAGGAAGTTCCAAACCCCCAAGTTCAACTTCTATGATGGGAAGGCTGACCCCATGGGTCATATTCGGCACTTCAGACAGATGATGGCACTCTAGAACTGAAATGATGCTCTGATGTGCAGGATCTTTCCCTCCAATTTGGGGGAGGTGGCCTTGCGCTGGTTCGACAAACGCTTAGCTGGGTCAGTGGGAAGTTGGAGGCAGCTCGCCGAGCTGTTCGCAGTAAGGTTCATCACGAACAGTCGTCAGCCCAGGGAGATTGACTCCTTGTTCGGCTTGAGAAAAGCCGAGGATGAAAGCTTGAGGTTCTATGCTCGACGTTACTGAGAGACCTTCAATGACATTAATGATTGCAATGAGCAGCTTGCTGTAGCCTCTTTCAAACTCGGGTTGGAGAAAACCCACAAATTGAGGCACTCGTTCACTAAGAGGCCTGCTCAAGGCATGGCAGAGCTGATGTTGAGAATCGAACAGTACTTCAAAGTCGAGGAGGACATAGGAGGTGTGAGTAATGAAGCGCCTACCCAGGAAATGCAGAAGGGAGCCCGAATAGAGAAGAAGGAGAACAACAAGGCTAAGAAGAAGCCTGATCGAGAAAAAGGGGCACGAGAGGCCCAACGAGGTATATGAAGTGGCCAACACCGTGTTCAAGGAGCCCATTCACAAGCTCCTCAACCAGATTAAGGATAAGTCGTGGTTTGTCTGGCCACCAAAGATGTTCATTGATCCCAGCAAACGGGATGAGAAGAAACACTGTGCTTACCACCGAGAGCATGGGCATTACACAGACCGTTGCCGGATATTTAAGAGGTTCTTAAAGGAGCAGGTGAAGGCAGAGAACCTCGGGTAATACATCGACAAAGAAAAGACCCGGGCTGAGCAGTATACTAAAGCCGAGCAAGATAGAGGAGCAGATGAGCCCGTGGGAGTAATCAATGTCATACACGCAACCCTTAGGCCGGAGACATCGAATGAGATCAGGGGTGAAAGCCGGAAAAGGGCACATCGATGCGAGGTTATGCAGACCCAGCTCGAGCAGGGTGGTTCGAGCAAAATAAAATATCCGAACAGTGAGTTCCTGCTCGAGCAAAATAAAATATCCGAACAGTGAGTTCTTGGCAGGAGACTTGACTTTCACTGATGCCGGCCTAGAAGGGGTTGAACACCCTCATATTGATGCGCTCGTCATAACCCTCCGAATTGGGAGGTATGATGCGAAACGCATCTTGGTCGACTAAGGAAGCTTGGCGGAGGTAATGTACGCCGACCTCTTTCACAAGTTAGGGCTCAAGAAAGAGGATTTGTAGAAATGTCATACTCCGTTGGTCGGGTTCAACGCCCAGCCCATCCTACCAATGGGGAGAATCACGCTGCCGGTCAGGGCAAGTTTCGAACTCAAAAACATTGAGTTTTTGGTGGTAGATGTACCGTCACCCTACAATGCTATAATGGGGAGGACGTGGCTTCATCAGCTCAAGGCCATCCCCTCAGCATACCATCAGGTTTTGAAATTCCCAGATGCTAGAGGTGTGGAATCCATCAGAGTAGATCCGGCAGCAGCCAGACAATGTTTTATAGCTGCTATTCGAGAAAAAGAAGGATCGTCCAGCGATGAGCAAATATGTGTGGTCGAAGTTCAAGACAAACCACTTCTTGATAACGTTGGGAGAGCACCAACAGAAAAGATTGAAGAGCCACTGAAGAAAGTTATGTTGAGGGAAGATGACCCCAATCGTCTTCCCATATGTCCGAGCAAAGCGAGACCGACCTGGTCAATTTTCTCAAATTGAATGTGGAGGTAGTTGCGTGGACATCATATGAAATGCCATGTATCAATCCCGAGGTGATGCAGCACCGGCTGAACGTAGATCCTACGCACAAGCCCATTGTCTAGCACGGGATAAGGTTATCGGCTCAGCATGCAGAGGTTGTGGCAGATGAGGTAGAGAAACTACTCCAGGCAGGGGTAATAAGGGAAGTACAGTACCCACAGTGGCTGTCCAACGCCGTTGTTGTTAAGAAGAAGAACAGGAAGTGGAGGGTGTGCGTAGATTTCACCGACCTGAACAAGGCCTGTCTTAAAGATTCATTCCCACTTCCCAAGATTGATTAGTTGGTGGATTCAGCGGCTGGACATGGAATAATGAGTTTCCTAGATGCTTATAGAGGATATCACCAGATAGCCTTGAGCCCGGATGACTAAGAGAAGACCAGTTTTATCACCCCCATAGGCCTATATTGCTATAAAGTCATGCCCTTTGCTTGAAGAATGCTAGGGCAACCTATCAAAGGTTGGTGACCAAAATATTCCAGCATATGCTAGGTCAGAATATCGAGGTTTATATAGATGATATGGTGGTGAAGACCGAGCAAGAGCACGATCACCTAGCCGACCTGAGCAGCATCTTCGAAGTGCTGAAAACCTACAAATTAAGGCTCAATGCGTCAAAATGTGCATTTGGTGTACAATCTGGCAAGTTCCTGGGGCACCTGATCAGCAGAAGAGGGATTGAGGCAAATCCCGACCAGATAACGGCAATTCAGAACATACAACCCTCAATGACAGTTAGGGAAATACAACAACTGACAGGGATGGCAGCAACTCTGAACAGATTTATCAACCGATCATCAGATAAGTGCCATCACTTCTTTCTGTTGTTAAAAAATGGAAAGAATTTTATCTGGGGGAGGAGTGTAATCAGGCGCTCCAAATTTTGAAGAAGTACCTGACCTCGTCTCCTCTTCTATCCAAGCCCCTATTTGGGGAGGAGCTAAATATGTACCTTGTAGTGTCCGAACACACAGCTAGTGTTGTCCTGCTCAGGATGAACATTGCCAAATAGCTTCCAATCTACTATGTCAGCCACACCTTCCTCGACGCCGAGACTAGATATTTACCCCCGAAAAAGTTGGCTTTGGCTTTGGTCATGGCATCTCGAAAGCTGACACAGTACTTCTAAGCGCACAAAATCGTCGTTTTGACTGCACACCCGCTTAAAGCTTTGCTACGCCGAGCTGACCTTTCTGGAAGAATTTCCAAGTGAGGAGTGGAACTCGGGGAATACGATGTCGAGTTTCGACCAAGAACAACAATAAAGGGGTAGGTCCTAGCAGATTTTATAGCCGAATTCTCCAAATCGCGTTCTTTACTCAGCTTGGACCCAACCACGCTCGAGTCCGAGCTGGGGGGAAGGATGACCAGGCAGGAAAAGGAAGACAGAGAAGAAAACAGGGCATCCAATGCTAGGACCCGATCAACAATACTGCAAAGGTGGAGGTTTTTCACTGATGACGCTTCAAACCAGAAGGGCTCTAGAGCAGGGGTGGTCCTCATCTCCCCCGATGGATCAGTAATAGAGAACTCCATAAGGCTGGGATTCCCAGCGTCCAATAATGAAGCCGAATATGAAGCACTGCTCACGGGACTTAGGAGTGCCGAGCTCCTGGGCATAAGAAAATTAGAAATTTTCTGTGATTCCCAGCTGGTGGTGAACCAGATAACTGGACAGTACAATGCCAGGGATGACAGGATGGCTGCTTATCTGTCTATGGCACTCGATCTGATCAAAGGTTTTGACGAGGTACAAATCAAACAGGTTAGCAGAGAAGTGAATTCCCACGCTGATGTCTTAGCTGCCCTAGCCTCAGCAATCGAGCTCGGGCTGAAGAGGACGGTGGAAGTATCGGAACAGGAGAGCTCGAGCATTGAGACTACAGTTCGGCAGGTTTGTGCCATTGAAGAAGACCAGAAGCTAAGCTGGATGGACCCTATCGTCAGATTCCTCAATAACGGCCAACTCCCAGAGGCCAAGAAGGAAGCACACAAGATCAGACACAAGTTTGCACGTTTTTGGTTATCTCATAAGGGTCAGTTATATAGAAGATCTTTCTCAGGTTCCTATCTACTATGTGTTCATCCGAACAAAGTCCAAGACTTCTTGTTCGAGCTTCATGAAGGGATATGTGGGGGCCACATTGAGGGAAGATCTATGGCGCACCGAGCAATAAGCCAGGGCTACTGGTGGCCCTACATGCAGAAGGATGCGCAGGGGTATTCACAGAAGTGTGAGAAATGTCAGAGGTTTGCACCCGTGCACAGGCAACCAGCCGAGGAGCTTAGCCCGATTACCAGCTCATGGCCCTTCGCTTAATGGGGACTGGATATTGTTGGGCCACTGCCTAAGGCACCTGGCAATAAAAAGTTCCTAATTATAGCTACAGATTACTTTTCCAAGTGGGTGGAGGCTGAGCCCTTAGATAATATTGGAGATGTGGACGCAAAGAAGTTTTTATGGAAGAACATCATCACCAGATTTGGTATTTCGCGTGCCATAGTTGCAGACAATGGGAAGCAATTCGACAGCAATTTGTTCAAGACGTTCTACTCGGGTCTGAGGATAAAGAGTTACTTCTCAACGCCTTTGTTTTCCTAGAGCAATGGCCAAGCAGAAATCTCGAACAGGACACTTCTATCTGGGCTGAAGAGAAGGTTGGAGAAAGCCAAAGGAAAATGGGTGGACGAGCTCCCCTCTATGTTATGGGCCTACCGAACAACCCCAGGAAGTTCTACTGGTGAGACACCATTTTCCATGACCTATGGCTTAGAGGCTGTGATCCCTCTCGAGGTCGGGCTACCCACGATTAGAACTGAAGCCTTCGCATCTGGGAATAACAACCTCAGCATTGCCCGGGACTTGGACCTGGCCGAGGAAAGAAGAGAACAGGCTCTGGTCAAGCTGGAGACCTACCAGTAGCAACTTGCAAATTTTTACAACAGATGGGTGAATCATAGGAGCTTCCAGGTCGGTGAGCTGGTTCTCAGGAAGGTTCTCCTTAATACAAAGGACCCCCTTGATGGCAAGCTGGGCCCGACCTGGGAGGGTCCGTATAAAATCACGTCAGTTGCAGGCACGGGAGCATACAGACTTGAAGATTTAGAAGGAAAGCAAATCCCGAGGCAGTGGAATGCACAGAATTTAAGAAAGTTTTATCATTGAAGCTGGAAATGTATATTTGTTCGGGATAATGAATGAAAAAAAATTTCAACTGTTTGTGCATGATTAAAGACATCGCAAAAAAAATCCCGATGACCTCGGGTCATGCCTGAGCAAGAAAGTCTAGCTAAGCTAGGCAACAAAAGTCCCAAATGACTTCGATTCATGCATAGGCAAGAAAGTCTTAACTAGGCTAGGCGACAAAAGTCCCAGATGACTTCGAGTCATGCCTGGGCAAGAAAGTCCTAGTTAGTCTAGGCAACAAAAGTCCCAGATGACTTCGAGTCATGCCTAGGCAAGAAAGTCATAGTTAGTCTAGGCAACAAAAGTCCCAGATGACTTCGAGTCATGCCTGGGCAAGAAAGTCCTAACTAGGCTAGGCAACAAAAGTCCCAGATGACTTCGTTCATACCTGGGCAAGAAAGTCCGAGCCAGGCTAGGCAACAAAAGTCCCAGATGACTTCGAGTCATACCTGGGCAAGAAAGTCCTAGCTAGGCTAGGCAACAAAAGTCCCAGATGACTTCGAGTCATGCCTAGGCAAGAAAGTCCTAACTGGGCTAGGCAACAAAAGTTTCAGATGACTTCGAGTCACACCTGGGCAAAAAAGTCCTAGCTAGGCTAGGCAATGAAGGTCCTAGATGACTCGAAGACGTGGCTGGATAGCATCAATATGACCAAGCAGAAAGAACACTATCTAACCTTAGAGGACTTCGTAATTTTGAGATTTCTATATCCTATTCCTGGATCACAAGTGGGCTTGCTCGGCAAACCGTAGAGTTAGTCCGACTAAGGCCAGAAGGACCTTTTTATACCGAAGCTTCGTTGCTCGGTCGGTCATATACTACGTAGCTCGAATTAGTTCTAAGTGCTCGGGTGATCTTACGGAATCGTTAAGCTCCTCAAATCGGTACAGTCTAAGTAAGATCAAAGATTGTTCAGCCTCACGAAATGGTATGGGGCCGAGCTTCATAGACTTGCATAAAAATTGAAAGCAAAGAAAAGGGAAGTGCATGAACAATATAAGAACAACAGTTGCATAAAATCGAAAAGAAATACTTTTCATTAACAAGATGAAATTGTGTACAAGGCAGAGGTATGCCGACCTCACAGTTGGATCGAGGTCGTGCATTGCGAACTTGAAGAAAAATTCCAAACTTAATGAAAAAAAAAGAAGAACAAAAGAGCTATGGCATTTCAGCAGCATTCGTCTCATTCTGTTCTGTTGGGATAGAGCCTGCACCCTCCTCTACGGCCGCTTGCTCTTCCTACCCTTGGACGGGGGCCTCCTCCTCAGGCGGCAGGTCTTCCTTCAGGGTGAGATCTACTGTGACATTGACACTCGAGGCCTCGGATTCCGGCTACAGTGGCTCCAACTCTTAAAAGTCTCCGCCCTGTTAGGACGGCTCAACAGGGGGAGGTGGAGGGACCTCGAACTCTTACACTAGAGGCGGCGGAGGGTCAACCTGAACAGTAGAGACCAGCACAGCCTCCACCACAGGGCCCGGAGGTATGGCCAGGCTGATCAGGTGAGAGAGTTGGTCAGGGAATGGGACCGTGGGCTGGTTCCAGGGGACATTTATGCGCAGCTCGAAATTCAAGCCCACGAGCGCGGCGTTAAGAGCCGGGTCCCACCCTATCTTGAATAATGGATTTTGCATGCTCATCACCTGGGATTCATAGAAGTCCCCTGCTCGGTCGTAGCCCTCATCAAAGAGCTTTTGGTGAATTTGGGCGTTGGCAGCTCTGAGCTCGGCATTTTCTTGGTCAAGCATATCCTTTTCCTTCGACATTGCATCGAGCTCCCCGATCACGAAAGAGAGATTTGCTTCCTGCTCTTTCACCGAGGCCAAAGCTCGAGCAGCACGAACTTTGGCGTCCTTCCTAGCCTTGGAGGCTTCGTTGACCTAAGCTTAAAGGACGCAGATGTCCTCCTTGAGCTTTAAAACTTCAACGTGGAGGAGATCATGCTTCTCCTGCACCCTGCTACACCGGTCGGCAGCCTCCATCCCCATTTGCAAGCCCTGTTAAGAGACAAGGTAAGCTCGGGGGATCGTTTAAAAAAAATGCTAAACGTACTATAGGACAGAGTGCCGAGTATCTTACGACAATAATATGTTGTGCGGCTTGCTTGGTCAACGAAGCATCTGGAATAGCCACGTAATCTGCCTTATATTTAGGGAGGCAGAGGCTCTTGGCCAGAGCCCACGCGACGTGATGGCTCTCCTGCACCGAATCCAAAGCTGTGACAGGCTTGCCACGGTACATAGGAGAAAAGGAAAGTGGTACCTTAGAGGTCAGCGCGGCACCCTCCGTCCTGATCGGCTCGGAGGGTTGGGTGGATGCCTCGACTCGGTGCTGTATCTCTCGTTTCGCGCTCTCGGTGGCTGTGCTCCTCCTTTTTTGACCCTAGGCTAGTTGGGTTGGAGCTGGAGCACGGGGAGGCTGTGGTGCGCTGATGGTCATCCTCGGCTGCGGAGTTTGGGCCGTGGCTGGCTGAGTAGCGGTGGTCAGGCCGCGCACGTTCCCAAGCAGGTTGAACAAATTCCTCTGCGACATCTCTATTACCTAGAGGACTGTTCGGCTAGTCGAACTGGAAGAGGGTCTGCTGCGAGCCCTAGCTGTAGAGGCCTCCGTGCTCTGACTGCCCTCTGGTACTCCCTCAACAGGTTCCAATCTATGTCCGAGCTCCTCTAGTCAGATCGGCACCCCGTTAAAAAGTCTCTTGAATGAGAGGGCGCCTTTATCCCAGTCCAGAACACACCGTAGGTGGTCGATATTGATTTGACCGTCTCTGCGGTCCTTCCTATCTTTGATGGCGGAGGTGTTACAATAGGCACCTGCAAAAATTAAGGCATAAGATCTCGGGAGATATACAAGGACATCAAAAACAAGGGAAGAACTCAAGGGGAGGAGCTCGGCTACCTGGGGTCCCAGCTATTGTGGGGCAGAGCCGAAGACGGGGATCCTGGACATTAGGGCCTAGCTGCCAGTTTCCCCCAACCACTATGAAATCATCCAAATCGCCTTTGTGTGAGTTTTTTAGCTCAAGCACAATATTCCGGTTGTCCTTGGCCTTGAGGTAATATCTGTTTTGACCCTTGGACGTTTCAGATATGGAGTAGCAATATTGAAGTTCCCGGACACCAAGATCGATTCCCATGTACCGGTTCAACAGAGCTACTCCCATCAGGATGGAAAACACATTGGAGGTGAGCTGCGCCAGGCACTGCCGATAAAAAATTAGAGCCTCCCTCACTATGCTTGGGAGTGGGAACTCTAGCCTGGACTCCAGGAGAGCCACCAAGGGAAAAACGGCTGCCTCAGGCTCTTTAATAGTCCAGGTCTCTCTATCAGATGCCTGGCGTATGGTGACATCATCAGGGATTGACCTAGCTCGGCGGAGCTTGGCTAAAGTCTCAGGCGTGTCAACATACCGCGCAAGACAACCCATCTAAAAAAATGAAAGGAAGTTCGTGTTATATGCAGAGAATAATAGAAGTAGGTGCTGCCCCAGCAACACCGCCACCGCTGGGGGTGACAGCAGCGGCGCCAGGGCACTTGGGGCACTAGACAAGAAGCCTAGCCCCTACTACAGCGGCGTTAGCCATGATTTTTTCGTAGGAAAAATAAAAAATACATAAATAGGATGCTTACCTGGGAGAGGAAGGCACTGAGAGGCTCGAAGGATGCCAGACTTGCAAGAATCATAGTCGTCGGAGTTACAGAGGATGGTTGCCAGAAATTGCCTAAGTCCTGGGAGTTGGGATGGTTCGTAAAAGAGGGGAGGAGAGAATACCCTCCCCCTTTTATAGCTTCACAAACATTCAAATGAAGCGCCAAAAGACAGCGGTTATGGCGCGTGCTTTGACACGCGCCGTTTGCATTAAATACGTATTAAACATAAACGGCCCGCGAGGCTCGAGCAACCCCACCCGAACAAATTACGATGGTTGACCACGTGGTACTGATGTTCGGATCAAAGGGCCGAGCACTATTCTTCGTCAGATTAGTGATTCCGAGCTAAATTTCTTGATCGAATTTGAAAACCCGAGCAGATTATCATAATTAAATCAAATGATTGACATTTATTGAAAACGACAGCCGACATTCCTGTACCCAAGGTACAGCTAATGCTGCACACATTTAACGCACGCATTGAATGCGCCGCAGAGCCGATAGGGTACTGCCACGTGGTGGAGGCGGCGGTTGGCATGAGGGAGGCTAAGGGACAATACGTCATAGAGGCTTGCTCAACAAGCCTCCCGATCAGAATGTGAAGCGACAAATCGAGCTAGAACATCACATCACCTTCCAGCTGTTCGAGTTTTCGAGCAACAGCAAGATGATTGGGGCAATTGAGGGAGATCAAGTTCCGATCAAAGCCACGTGGAGCACACGTGGAAGGCCATACAAGGTAATAGTCCTTTTTAGCACGGCACATACCTCAGTATATCTATATTAGCTCGGGTAATAAGCCGAGCCATACGGCAGTATGTTCGGGCTCTGGGGACCTCAAGACATAAGGCCCGAGCTCAGGGAGAGTTCAGCCCCAACCCCGAATGCTCGGCATTCATAGCCAAGCAATACGAGCTGCCTGAACCATGGGCCGAGCTAGATGGTTGATATTGGGAATCATGTCCCATGATACGCATATCAGAAAAGTGATGTGATGATGAGGGTTGAGTTGCAAATAGGCCAACTCAAGGGCTAGGACATCAAATAGAGATGGCTTAGCCCTAGCTCAAGCTAGGCCTGTGGATTAGCCCAGCTAGGCCTGTGGATTAGCCCAGCTAGGCTTGAGTGCTGATGGACATCTTGACATGACAAAAGAAACTTACAGAAAGATCCTGCAGAGATATCTAATGATGGTATTGATAAGTCACTATCAAACCATTAATTGGTGTGCATAGATCATAAAGGGAAAGTACAACCCGACCTGCTCGGGTCGGGTCGGACTCCATAAGCGGGTCAAGTATATTTCTTCCTATAAATAGCCAGCCAATGTGAGGATACAGGTATGCACTCTTTTACTAAGCCAAAACTCTACTAAAATTCTCTCAAGTTCTTTTTTCTCTTAAACCGCTTGCCTGACTTGATCGTCGGATGGTCCACCGATATAAGCCACCGGCGGGCATCTCACCCTTGGCTTGTGCAGGCAAATACATGGCATTCATCTCTGACATCTCAGCCAACTTGGACGGGACCAGTAGATCACAATCCGTATCCTCTACACTTATCAATTTTCGACAATGCATGCTATGAAAATAGTTTAATCTACAAATAAAAATGTAGTGTTTAGGGTTTAGTTTTTGATATACGAAGGAGAGGGCAATGGGAAGGGTTTTGGGTGAGGGTTTGCATTTGGCAGTTTGTGTGAGGGTTGAGTGATTTGGGCAGAGAGGTGTAGGGTTGAGGGATTTGGGCGACGAGAAGGGTTGAAGGATTTGGGCGACGAGAAGGGTTGAGGAATTAAATCTTTTTTCCTTATCTTTTCATTTCTGTTTTGTTTGCCTTATCTATACATATATAAAAAAAGTCTATTGTATTAGGAAATCACGTTTGATTGATTGATTGGAATTGAAGAATATTTTTAGATTTTTTTTCTTACTCTCTGATCTTCTTCTCTTACTTTTCTCTTTGTTCTACGCCACTTCATTAATCAAAAATAATTTGGGACTTCTATAGATACGTATATAGACCCTCCCTTTCTTTTTGAAATTGGCCCCCTTCTGTTTTGTATGATTTTTGACATTGGGATCAATTGTTGCATTGGACTTTTATCATCAATTAGAAATAGTGACATAACAATAGACAAAACTAAAAACCCAATTACTCTATTTCAAATGGTGAATGCTCAGAACACTATTGTATGTATCTTGTTTCGAGAGTATTCCACTCTCCACTGTCTCACTCAAATGAATTGGTTTCATGAGCAATCTGCCAGGCTATTCTTGTATTCTTGTTTCTTCTAACATGTTTGAACTTTTTAGTCTTTAAATGCTATTAATGCTGTTGGAATTTTGTGAATTCATTGGCCATTGAATTTCAGAATTCAATAGCAGAATTCAATTGCAATTGAATTGGCCATTCAATTG
>JAULJZ010218006.1:0-18006 GCA_032270985.1 Heliamphora pulchella | reverse complement strand
GGATTAATTATTTATGTTAAGTATATCTCTTTATATCCTTTTAGGAAAGATGATATATACTTAATATATATTTGATAAATTCTGATATATCAAGAGAGGCTAATTAGTCAATATCTAACCCTAATACTCTAGAATAGCCACTAGCCTCCTCTCCTCTTTGGCAATTATTTTTGCTTTTCTGGAGTTCATTGTGTGAGAAGAAACCATGGTAGGAAGATCACTTCGATCGGAATCGGTGCGCACACATCGTGATCATCGTATTGCGTCTGGGTCATACGTGAGAAGGTTACAAGGTCGTCTTCAAAGTATTTGGAATTTCTAGAAACTTATCGACAAGTTTCATAAATGTATTAAACTATTAAAATCTGTATTGTTTTTGTTTTTCATGAAAATCGCATACGTCATTTTTACGGTCACGACGTCGATTCAAAAAATTATTCTTCTTTTTTTCGCTGCGCGGCTCTCTCTCCAACAATAATAACTTTGGGGGTGTGAATTAATTTATATAGTGAGTAGTCAGTAAAAAATTAATTACCCCAAATGTCTCGTCAATACACACAAAGTGTACTAACACAGAGAGTCGAAACAATAGATAACGCTATTATCTGTTCCCCGTAACCAAGACAGATCTACTAAAACTCTGTGCTACAGTCGTACCGATGGTATGTCTATTTCATCTAAATTGTGAACATAAAACTTGTATTATGCAAGAACCTAAAATCTGATCTTCTGTGTGCAAGCCGTACTCTACACACCTGATTAAATACTATACAGAATATCGAACATCCATGCATAACATTAAAGAAATGATATACATGCATTACTGATAAAGATTATCATAAAATAAAAAAATTAATTTTATTAAAATAAAATTAAATACTAAAAACATGATTTTCAGTATACCAACCATAACAATTTCAAGACTCCTGTGAGTGAGTCAAAAGATGGTTCTTATCCTCGCTTCCCCGTTCGCATGAGAAAATTATTTTAATTACTTGAAAGAGAGTCTAAAAACTGCACCTCGTTTTCCTAGCATGTTTAGCTTATATTGCATGTATTGTCTAGTATTTGCTGAGCTTTGACTCACGGTGTGGAATTGAAATATTTTTCAGGTACCAGTCACGTAAGTTGATCCGGGGTTGCTGGAGAGGTGGAAGATCTGTAGTCTTCCTTTTTGCTCGTTTTGAACATGTATACTGTAACATGTTTTTCAGGTGTTGAGACTGTGTAATGTAAGCTATTTGGCGATTATATATAATGCATGTATATTTATATTGAGAGTGTATTCTCAAGTTGGGTGTTACGTTTGGTTGCTTGTGGGTGTTTCACGTGACCCAGAGTTTTGGGCGTGACAGCTTTGATCATCCGAAGCCAGCCACACCGACAACAATCCAAGGTTCGTGTCCGATTCCATCGTTCCATTTACGAAAAAATCAAAGATATCGAGTTGTCACCTCCTCCAACCATATTATCTTCTCCCTTCTCTTTAGCCTCTGTGGCGCCGCCAAAGATTAGGCTCGTCGGGTGGTATTTGGGGATGGTTAAGTCTCGACCCATTATCACCAAAATCATCACTTGTGCTTTCATTTACACAGTCGCTGGGCTTGTTGCTTTAGATTTTGGCGTTCTCATTTTCGCTCGATCTTCTTTAATTTCTTTAGATTCTTTCAATAAACAAAATAAATTGTGAATCACGTTCAATTTAGCGGTGATGGTATGTCAATATTTAGGTTTACAAAAATTTGGGGGTTTTATATATTATAAATTTTTATATAATATGCAATGTTCTTTAGAACATCTCCAACGCTCTTGCCTTCTTCACCTCCTTCCCCACTTTGGCGAGAAAACTCAAAAAGGAGCGCTTCAATGGCCTCGCCAAACGCCTCGCCAAAATAGGTTTATGATTTTTTGCTCGCCATTTGTGGCGAGCTATCAATTGATTTGGAGTGCCTTCAATGGCATATTTTTTGAATCAAAGGTGTACCAATTTTCTGTTTTGCTGTTGAGATTTCGGAGGAAGCAGCCATTTCGTCGACGCTTGCTTCAATGGGTGTGTTTTTGAAAATCACTAATTTTTTGTGAGATTTGCTAGTGAGATTTGCTGAAAATCTGCTGGTGAGATTTCCACCTTGATTTCTTGGTGAGATTTGCTGAAAATTTTACTCAATTTGTTGATTTCATGTTGAATTTTTTGTTGTTCTTTGATACTCTATTTTTTGTTCTCCGTCTGGTCCAGTTTAGCTTTGTTAATGGAGATGGGTTGTGTTGATGGAGATGAAGATGCACTGATGGAGATTTCCACCTCAATTTGTTTTTTTTGTTCTTCATCTTGAGTGTCAATTTTAATTTATTATTTATTATTTATTAACTTAATTTATAATTTCACTCAATATATATATAAAATTAAATTATATATATATAAGCCCCAATTTATAAAATTAAATTATAAAGAAGTACAATTAATGTAAAATAGAGAACAATTAAATGAAAATTGAAATACATACCAACTAAATAAAAATTGTAGTACATAAATAAAGAACAAAAATAGTAACGTAAAATTAAATTCTAATTTCTATTCTCTTCCATGTAATTGCCACAAGTGCTCAATAAGATTTAGCTGGAGTTGAGAATGAGTTTGTTGATCTATGATTCGATGATAAGTTTGAATGAATTCTAAAAGTTCAAACGTACGCTGATATGAAATTGGTACAAACTGTCTTTCTTTAATTCTATAGTAGTTGAAGTCAACCAAATGGTCATTTCGTTCATCCTTTATAATCATGTTATGCAATATAATGCATACTGTCATAATATTGCTAAGTGTTTCTTGATCCAAAAAATGTTCTGGTCCACACACAATTGCAATACGTGCTTGGAGTACTCTAAATGCGCGCTCTACATCTTTTCTTGCTGACTCTTGAGCAAGAGCAAAATATATTTTTTATTTTCTTGTGGTTGTGGAATTGTTTTCACAAAAGTTGACCACGGGGAATATATACCATTGGCGAGATAATATCTCATCGTATATGCATGATCGTTAATTGAATAGTTGACTAGAGGAGCACGACCTTCGACAAGCTCACGAAAAACAAAAGAATGATGTAGTACGTTGATGTCATTATGAGATCCGGGAAACCCAAAAAATGCATGTCATATCCAAAGATTATAAGATGCCACTGCTTCCAAAATAATTGTTGCTGATTGGATGTGTCCAGAATACATACCTTGCCACGCAACTGGACAATTTTTTCACTTCCAATGCATACAATCAATACTTCCCAACATTTCAGGAAAATCATGTTGTTCACCACATGCTAACAATCTAGCAATGTCATTATCGTTTGGTGATCTCAAATATTCATCACTAAATGCATCAAAAATTGCTTTAACAAACCTTTTAAGACTTTCTATGACAGTACTTTCTCTGATCCGCACATAATCGTCTACAGAATCAGCAGATGTTCTATAAGCAAGCATTCTCAATGCAGCTGTTATCTTCTGAAGGGAAGATAAATCGAGAACACCACAAGCATTTCTTTTGTGCAAAAAGTATGGATTGTAACTTTTCATCGCAGACTGAATTCGAATAAAAAGAGGACGATTCATTCAAAATCTGCTTCGAAATAATTGAGAAGAATATACAGGATATTTAGCAAAATAATCACGATACTGCCTTTTATGACCTTCAACTCTACCACGATTGATGATAGCATGACCTAGAATAGAACCACGATGCCGTGATGTTCATCTCTAGCTAGTCAAGTGCTGTTCGTGAACTGCTACTGTTGCAAACAAGATGAAATTATCATAAGAGTCATCGTCTTCGAGAGCAATATTGAGCAAATTATTAGGATCAACTATAAGTAATAGTGAAAATAATCAAGATACTGAAGAATTTAATTGTAACGTAAAAAAATGAGGGATGAAATGAACATATTTATAGATGGAGACTATTTTTTCAAAAAAAAAAACTAGCCGTTATAAAATGACTTTTAAAATATGACCGTTATAAATTTTGAATTATTATACATTAGTTTTTTTTTTTAAAAACGTAAGATTTTTTCAAAAAAAAATAGCTATTATAAATTGACCGTTGAAAACTTTGAATTATTATATATTTGTATTTTAAAAAAATAAAATTTGGTTAAAAAAAATAGCAATTATAGTATGGCGGTTAAAATATGACTGTTAAAAATTTTGAATTATTATATATTTATTTTTTAAAAAAATTATGACTCCCTAAAATAAGGAGTGTGGTTGGAGTTGTGAATAAAAATGTGGCTCCCTAAAATAGTTTTTAGCTATTTTAGAGAGTCAATTAGATAAATTATAGAGAGTATGATTGAAGATGCTTTTAGGATCTCTTGGGCATTTTTATTCTTCGTATGTTGTATTGTTTTTGCTATAGGGTATCTTCCATCCTCTTGCTTGCTGCTTTAGATTCTAGATCTAGCGCTTTAGATCTAGATCTAGAAATTGTCTGATTTACAAGGGTTACGGTGGTAGAATTTTCTGCAGATTGTTTTTTTAATTTTTCTTCGTCACTTGATTTTGGCTTCTGGGGCATTTTTTGTTCTTTTGCTTGCTTGAGGGTTACAATTTCTTCTACAACTGCTCCTACAAGTTTTTCTACATCTGATACTAATATGTGATTTCTAAATATATTGTTGATTTGATTAATTGTGTGTTAAGTGTGACATCATCTAATATTATAGGACTTCCTTGGAATTTGAATTGTTGTAATGAAAGTCAAATTGTCAAACCATAAGGATGAGGTTTTCGATTTGTAAAATTGTAAAAGCATCTGATAATTGATAATTTCAAGACAGAGAGAAACATATTGCAGTGACACTCGAAAGTCTGGAAGAGATGGAGCGGTGGCCGCCAGTGAGGAGAGAAGGCACTGATGAGTTTATGGTTAATTAAAGAAATAGTAAATTACACTGATTTCTTTTGAGGTACATGAAAATATTAACTATTTCTTCTATGATTTTTGAAATATCACTAATTTTCTTTTTGATTTAGTTTTTGCATCAAATTAGTTCAATCGTTAAATTTTCGTTACTACTTAACGAAAAAGTTATTTTTAATGTATATTTTTTATTAAAAAAATAATATATTATTTTTTATATAATAATAAAAATAGTTTTTGATGAAAAATAATTTTAATAAATTATGTTCTAATAAAAAATATAATTGAAAAACAGTTCTTTCATTAAGTAGTAATGAAAATTTGACGGTTAAACTAATTTGATACAAAAACTAAACTAAATGAGAGGTTAGTGACATTTCAAAAATCTCAAAGAAAGTGATTGATATTTTCGTGAACTTCATGAGAGATTAGTGTAATTTACCCTTAAAGAAATGAAGCGGAAGAGTCAAAGAGATGAAGCAAAAGCAGAGTCGAAGTTTGAGAAATCAATTTACGGGAGTGGGGAGCTACCATTCACTCTCTCTCTCTCTCTCTCACACACTGATGGGTTCACTTTTGTTGTATTTTATTGGAGTCAATAACATGAATAGCTAAAATTGTAACATAATTATATAATTTTAAAAAAAATCTAAGTAACATAATTTATTAAAAT
The DNA here is from genome assembly GCA_032270985.1 of Heliamphora pulchella. Taxonomy (NCBI): domain Eukaryota; kingdom Viridiplantae; phylum Streptophyta; class Magnoliopsida; order Ericales; family Sarraceniaceae; genus Heliamphora; species Heliamphora pulchella. The sequence continues at coordinate 12,421 of JAULJZ010218006.1, read as the reverse complement.
ATATATTTTTAAAAAAAATCTAAGTGGGGTCACTTGAACCCCCTTAGCTCACTGTAGCTACACCCTTGATCACACTTAACCTTAGATGTAACAAAGAGCTCATATTTATAAATTTTCAGTAAAAATCCTAAAAACAACTTTTGGATTATAGTGGCAGCGCTCGCATACTCAACGAGTGCTTACTAGCGCCATACACTATTAGTCTCTAAACGTTGTGGCACTTAAGCGTCATATGCCTTTAGCAATCTTAGATTCAATCGCATGCACCTAGCCTTTTCTGTTATTGTTCAGTTTATTCTGGCTACTTCTAACATTTCTTTTTCTCTTCTATGTGATCTTTCAGTTCTTGATATTGGTTCATTCTACTATTGACCAGTTTTGTAACAGTAGAAACACATTACATCTTTCTTTGCACGTGATTTGGATTAAGACTTATCTCTGTTGGAACCTTTCTTCTCAACTTACTGTTAGGGTTAGTATACTGAAAATTATTTTTTTACTATTTAATTTTATTTTAATAAAATTAATTTTTCATTTTATGAGAATTTTTATAAGTAATGTATGTGTATTATTTCTTTAATGTTATGCATGGATATTCGATATTCTGTATAGTATTTAATCTGGTGTGTAGAGTACGATTTGTACACAGAAGATCAGATTTTAGATTCTTGTAGAATATAAGTTTTATGTTCACAATTGAGATGGAAATGGGCATACCATCGGTACGATGGTGGTACAGAGTTTTAGTAGGCCTGTCTTAGTTACGAGAAACAGATAATAACGTCGTTTATTGTTCTGACTCTTTGTACTAATACACTTTATGTGTATTGAACATGACATTTAGAATAATTAATTTTGTACTAATTATATAAATTAATTCACACTTTAAGGTTATTATGAATAGTGCTTATCCTTTTAATCTTGAAATCATTAATTTACGTATATTTAATATTCATTGTTCTGATTCATCAGAGGGTGCGATCTTATATGAATTTATATTTTCGGTGAGTTAGATAGCGATATTATTTATATGGTGAGTATTAATTATTGACGGTGTGACACCGGACCCTTAATAATAATAATAATAATAATAATAATAATAATAATAAAACTACTTCGGGAATCATACTAAAGCTAGTATTCTATTGTGTTCAGATTTGGAAATTCACTAACTAATACACACAAAAGTCAGGTGAGTCTTCTAATATCTGAGTTAGTTGAATTTTCAATTATTGTTGTATAATAATTTTGAGCTGCACCACAATTATTGTTGAAATGATTATGGAAATGTGATACGATAAATGTGAGAATTATAGTATAAACGACGTCCCGGTCACTGGGGGATGATAAATTATACCAACGAGGTGATGTAAAAAGGACGGCGGGTCACGACCAGGTGACTAGGAAATGAACATTTTCCACTGCGGTATAGATCCCCGAATTTCTGGTGCCGTTTATTCGGACATCATTCTACAAATGGAAAGCGTATAATAACTCAAATATCTATGCACTCACACTAACTTTGCTAATGGATGTTGAACAATTTCAGGTGATGCTTACATATATGGAGGGACCGGTAGCAAGGTAAAGACAATTTAATTTATTCATAGTTTTATTTCAAGTTTTGTAATTTTTGCATTTCAATTCCTGTATCTCGTCATGTTGAACACACAATTAGTAAACTCTAGAGATTTTTGAAATGAGATCGCTGGAAATGTTTAAAGGAAGTGATTCCTTTTCAACGAATGATTTACTTTTCTTTCAAAATTGGAATGACTAAAATGAGATTGTATGAAAAATAAAAAAAGAAAGAGTCCTCGGGTGGATTTTTAACTCATTGGTCGGTCACGGACGCTGTTATGAAAAATGTGTCGTGACAGATGGAATTCACATTTCGAAAGATCGAGATTGACGATATCCCCTTAAGGAAGTTTATAAATTTTGATCGGGCCAAACCCTACAGGTGGATTTTATTATCCGGCGGTCAAATAAGTTAAGCGAAAGGGTTTAAGGAATATCAAGATGCTGATTAAATTAAAATTGTCAGTAATTTAATTTAATTGGCCGGTACCAAAAATTTTAATGTATGGAGAAATAATAAACATTTAATAACAGGAGCTCAATACAAGATGGTCTTGAGATTATGGGTTAGAGTGCAATTATAATTTTTTAGTGGTGTGAACTGTAATTCAGTATTTAATGAAAATTGTAGAAACCGCTGCTGATTTTTCATAATTGTAGATACCGATATGAGATTTGCTTAGTTATGGAAATTGCTGATATATGTTTGTGTTTCACTGGAAGTTATACTCATAATTACTTCTTAGGTTTCTACTGTAACCATATATATATGCGGGTAGACTGAACTAGTTTGATAACTTATCTTCTAAGACTAATGATGTCTAGGTTCTGTCGGTACGCATTCTCAATAGATTATAGCCCACACTATATTCAAAAATCGCATAAGGAAATACAATAGAATGTCTGACAAGAATTTTAACTCGGAATCAAAAATGTAATTGAAGATTTGACCGGTAAAAGGTATTCTTCTAAATTAATTTTGGTTGCACGGGTTTTATTTTGATCGTTCGTCGTCAAAAGATTTATCTAGAGCCCGTTTCGGCGTTTGTCCGTTCAATTAATTTTTTAGATGATCGTTTACAAAAATAATAATTTTGGCAATCTTGCCTCCAATAATTGGTATCAGAGCCATTTTGTTTTGTTTACGGTTATTTGGGCCTGGTAGTTTTATAACTGTTACTAATTTTATTTTGCAGGCGTTCTAATCCCAATTTTCTGATTGTCATATTTTATTCACGTTTGATTGAATGTGTTTGTATGATGATTATTTTTTTTAATCACGGGGGTTGATCGTGATAGCTAGAATGTGAGCCTTCGGGACATAGGATTGGTGTAATAGTTAGTTTCTATTTTTAAAATGTCTGTTTAGATTATTTAAGAATAGGTTGAACATATATAAGAACACGAAGAATGGCGGCCGCACCGACGGTGGTTTGGGATTTTTACAGGCCACGGATTGTGGTGAGTTTTTAATGGCTTTAAACGGTTTGTTCTGGCAAGTTTTCTACAGTATTTATGCATTAAAAACAACATAAAAAATAAGTCAAAATAGTGAGAAAAAATCACCAAAATTGTTCGGTTCCGGCGGCTTTGCCAGGGCGGTTTGATGGCGATTTTGATGAATTTTGGGTCATTTTTGGGACTATTTTTTGAACAATTTTTTAAGTATAAAATAGTAACATACCTTAAAATACTGTCCAAAAATCAAAAAAAACTAGGCCAAACAGTGCACAAACAGGCTGCAAAATAGGCGGAATTCCAGCGATGGCAGTGGCGGCGCTGTTTGGGACTGTTTTCGAATTGTTTTCAAGGCGTTCTTTGAAGTACTATGTTGTTGGATATTTGAGCTATTTTTTTAGAAAAAATTAGCACCAAAGAACCACCGAAAAAAACCCAAACGAGCTGCGAAATGGGTGGTGGCAGTAGCTTCAGGCTATTTTTCTGGTAATATTTCAGGATGCTTTCAAGCAAATTTTTTGACAAAATTTTTATATTTCGAGAGCTTTCTATCGATATAAAGAACGTCGAAAATGGAGTTCGGATAAAGCCAGAACGACATTGAAAAGTTGGCAGCACAATGCTATTGCGAATAGTAGCATTTTTTGTGGTTCAGACAGTTATTTTGGCTATTTTTTGGGCTATTTTCGAGATATTTTTTAACAAAAAAATTTTATATTTCGAGAGTTTTCCAACGGTACAAAGCTTGTAAAAAACGGAGCTCAGATGAGGCGGCAAAAGCAGCTTGAAGGTGGCGGCATGGTGGTGCTGGCGATGGCTGGTGCTGGCCTACGACTTTCTCTCTCATGGGGCTAGTTTTGATCAATATTCTGATGTATACGAGACTAATATATGATATATTTATATATCATATTGTATGAGAAAAGTCTGATGCAATCAGGATACAGGAATCAGAGACGAAAAAGGATTATTACAACTTATTTTCTATGGGAGACTGAAACGCTTCAACGTTTCTCTTGAATCATAAAACTGAAATATATGCATCGTGTTTATATATATATGAACTGCGTAGATGATTGCATATCTGTTTTATTTATTCTGTTAATTTAATTAATTTAAAATTTTAGTTTTAATTAAAATATTTTGTAATAAAAAATAAAATTAAGTTTTTTTTTAATTAAATGAAAAAATTTTAGACATTTTATTTTTTACAAAGATAATTTTTTTATAAAATCGGATATATTAGAAAAACGTGAAAATTAATTTTGAATTTTGAATTAATTAAATAAAAAAATATTTAATCGAAATAAATTATTATTTTTTTAAAAATACGGGACAAAAAATAAAATAAATAAATGTCTTTAATCACTACCGTAGTTGAAAAGCTGAAGAAACAATTGTGTATTTATTAAATTTTATTTGTTACGCATTTAAACATGAATAGACGGTTTGGCAAATTAGAATTTTTGGAATCGTGTATACGAAAAAATGTTTGATTCTTTCATATCGTATGATTTTTGAAATTAATAAATTTATTTTAATTAAACAGATTTTATAACCCTAAAAAATATTTTAAAAATCTAAGTGAGAGAGAAAATTTATTTACAGATAAATGCTGCGGTCACTATCACCAGTTTGTAGGCAATGCAATTAAACCTTACGTGTTGGTAATAAGGTCTTCCTTCTCAACGGACAGATTAATTGCGGTTTCGCCAGTACAAACTTCATTTAGAGATAATTCTAGATAATTGTTAATGTGAATCAATTTTTCAACTGAAGGGTTCATTGCTAAACGATTGATTTAAGATTAGATAATGGTTAACACTTAACTGTATATAATAGTATCCTCTTCATCTAAGTCACTGTTATTATATATTAGATCGAAACTATGTCAGCTATTTAATATTACTTGGCAGTGTTAGTTGCTTAGATAGTAAAATTAAAAAGAATTGACCTGTCTAGTCTTATGAAGGATAATAGACGTCCTCCTAACGAGACATGCTATTCTCAGGTTACCAGGCTGCTCGCAAATTAATTTTAAAATGGTAGAGAGAAGCAAATTAAAATAAATTCAAAATTTTGTTTATCATAATTAACGATTTTTTTAATTATATGATTCTCAAGATTAAAATAGCTTTCAACCCACTCGCTTTAATTTTCAAAGAAAACAAACTTATGGGACCAAATTTTGTTGACTAGAAAAATAACTTGGATATAGCTTTAACTACCAAGAGTATTCCTTCAATATCAGAAAATGTGTTTGTTTCTGAAAAATATTTTTTCTTTGGGCCAAAAGGCATGAAGAAGAAAAAAGTTCATAAACAGGATGACACAGTTTTTAGGGTAGTTAATGGGCTACGGATTGGTGTGAAAAAGCCAAAAGACAGATATTTTCACTACAACCAGACACGACATTGGAAAAAGTTATGACCAGTATTTCTCAGAAGGCAGAATAATTAAGGTAATTTTTGTTCACTGGTTGTGAAAACATGTTTAGCAGTGTTATCTATCGGTAGCTAGTGTGTAGATACGGGTGCCACTAATCATGTCTGTAATTTGTTACAGGGATTCTAAGAAACCCGACAACTTAGTGATGGAGAGATTTCCTTACATATGGGCAATAATACAAAGGTAACAGCACTTGCAGTGGGAGATGTCACTATCAGTTTTAGTGAAGATCGGGTTTTAATATTGAGAGATAATCTTTATGTACATTCCATTAGAAGGAACTTAATTTTCGTTTTTATATTGGTTAAAGACATATATTTGGATTATTTTAATAACTCTGTGGTTATTAAGGATAATAAATGGGTTATTTACTCTGGTACATTGGTGGATGATCTTTATGTTATTACTCATATCTCTCATATACTACAATTAACTAAATTGAATAACACATCTAATTTACCATAAATGAAAAAATTTTCTTCTTTAATGAACTAAACATTCCTTTGGCATTTACGCTTGGGTCATATTAATCTAAAAAGGATAAACAGGCTGGTAATAGATGGACCTTTGAGTTTATTGAAAGTGGAAGCACTTTGAGTCTGTAAATTTTTCTTAGAGGGTAAGATTATCAAGAGGCCCTTTCGATCAAAGGCTATAGAGCTAAAGAACCATTAGAGCTGGTTCATTCTGATGTGTGTAATCCTATGACAATCCAGGCTAGAGGTGGCTTTGAGTACTTCATCAGTTTCATTGATGACTACTCAAGATATGGATACATTTACTTGATGCATCGTAAGTCTGAATATTTTGAAAATTTTAAAGAATTCAAGGTGGAGGCAGAGAAGCATCTGGGTAAAAGGATTAAATCACTACGATCCGACCGTGGTGGGAAATACCTCTTTGTTTAAGGATTACCTATTATTAGATGGGATTGTATCCTAGTTGATTGCACTTAGCACTCTACAGTAGCTTGGTGTAGCAAAAAAAAGAAATAGAACTCTTATGAAAATAGTAAAGTCCATAATGAGTTATTCAGGTTTACTTGATTTGTTTTGGGGACTTGCTATAGAGATAGCGGCTTATATTCTGAACTTGGTACCTTCTATATTAGTATTTTCTACCCCCACAGAATTGTGGACCGGGCGCAAGTCTAGTTTGAAACACATTCAGATTTGAGAATGTCTAGCACATGTGCCAAAAGAGAATGTGGGAAAGTTAGAATCGAGGAAAAAAGTGTGTTTATCTGTGGAGTATCCCAAGAGAACGAAGGGTGGTCTATTTTATAATCCTAAGGATCATAATGTCGTTGTTAGCATCAATGCCCGGTTCTTAGAAGATGATTATATTATGGATCACAGGCCCAAAAGCAACATTATTTTGGAAGAATTGAGAGGAAATACCAGTCGAACAGAAGAACAGGTCACTGATATTCTATTATCTCATCGTAGTGGAAAGATTATCAAGACAGGTGCAAATCAAAACAGGGTGCGGATGCACAAGGTTCTGATTGTACACACCGTGTTCTGCTAGTACACAGACACAGGTAGTGCCTTACCGTAGTAGGAGGGTTATTCATCAACCTAACCGGTATAAATTCTTTAGAGAGTTTTTCGATAAGATTCTGGCAGAACTAGATACTGAGCCCTGTTACTATAATAAAGCACTTCAAGATAAAGATGTAGATCTTTGGCAAAAGGTTATGAATTCTGAGATGGAATCTATGTTTTCCAATCAGGTTTAATAACTTGTAGAACCACTCGAAGGGATAAATCCATTGGATGTAAGTGGATCTACAAGAGGAAGAGAGGAGCTGACATGTAGGTTAAAACTTTCAAAGCTAGGCTTGGTTCTAAAGAGTTCACTCAGAAAGAAGGGATCGATTATGAGAAAATCTTTTTGCTCGTAGCCATGCTTAAGTCTATTCGGATTCTCTTATCCATTGCTATTCATTTCGATTATGAAATTTGGCAAAATAGATGTCAAAACAGTTTTCTTTAACAGAAGTCTTGACGAGTGTATCTATATAATACAATTAGACAGATTCATTGTAAAGGGCTAGAAACACATGTTATGTAAGCTTAAGAGATCTATTTATAGATTTAAGAAGGCATCGAGGTCTTGGAACACTTGGTTTGATCACGCTTTAAAGTCTTATGATTTTGATCAGAGTCCGGATGAGTCTTGTGTGTACAAGAAGCGTGACGGAAGCGTGGTGATCTTCCTAGTACCTTATGTAGATGATATCTTACTCATCGAAAATGATGTGGGGATATTATCTACAGTTAAAGTATGGTTATCTGGGCAGTTCGGTATGAGGGACTTGGGAGAAGCCAGTCACATTCTTGGGATCAAGCTTGTGCGAGATTGAAAACAAATGATATTGGCCTTATTACAAGCAAAGTATATCGATGATATCCTTACTCGTTTTAGCATGTAGGATTCCAAGAAAGGGTTTCTCCCTTTCAAGCGTGGAATCACTCTATCCAAGGATCAGTGTCCTAAGACACCTGATGAGATAGAGAAGATGAAGGTTGTTCCTTATGCTTCGGTAGTAGGAAATCTCATGTATGTTATCCTTTGCACTAGACCCGACATCTACTTTACGGTTGGCATAGTTAGCAGATATCAGTCTAACCCAGGCAGGAGCATTAGACTGCAGTAAAGAATATAATCAAGTACCTAAAAAAGATTAAGAATTATATGTTAGCTTACCAGGCAGATAATGTAGTACCTCAGGATATGTGTTTATCTTAGTAGGTAGAGGTAGAGTTATAAGTTGGAGGAGTATCAAGCAATCTTGTATTGCTGATTCTGCCATGGGGGCCGAGTACTTGGCAGCTCTTTAAGCAACCAAGGAGGCCGTTTAGCTTAGGAACTTCCTGTTAGATCTAGATGTGGTACCTTCAATTTAATCGACTATTACACTTTATTGTGACAATAGCGGAGCAGTTGTAAACTCGAAGGAACCAAGAATCCATAAGAAAGAAAAACACATTGAGCGTAAGTATCACTTGATACAAGAAATTGTACAAAGTGGTGAAGTTGCTATGACCAAGATTGTATCAGGAGACAACCTTGTATATCCTTTACAAAGAGTTTATCGGTTAGGACTTTTGATAGTCATGTAGAGGGCATGAGAGTCAGATGTATGGCAGGATAGTTTTAAGTATAAGTGGGAGATTGTTAGGGTTGGTATACTGAAAACTATATTTTTAGTAATTAATTTTATTTAATAAAATTAATTTTTTAATTTATGAAAATCTTTATGAGTAATGTATGTGTATAATTTCTTTAATGATATGTATGGATGTCCGATATTCTGTATAGTATTTAATCTGGTGTATAGAGTACGGTTTGCACACAAAAAATCAGATTTTAGATTCTTGTAGAATATTAGTTTTATGTTTGTAGTTTAGATGGAAATGAACATACTATCAGTATAACTATAGCACAGAGTTTTAATAAGTCTATCTTGATTACAAAAAATAGATAATAGTGTCGTCTATTATTCTGACTCTCTGTGCTAGTACACTTTATGTGTATTGAATGGGACATTTGGAGTAATTAGTTTTATACTGACTATATAAATTAATTCACACCCCAATGTTATTATAAATGTTGTTTATTCTCTTAATTCTGAAATAATTTTTGATTTGCGTATATTTAATATTCGTTATTTTGATTCATTAGAGGGTGCGATCTTATATGGGTCTATATTCTCGGTGAGTTGGATAGCAGTATTATTTATATAATAAATATTAATTATTGACGAAATTCATATCTCGAAAGATCGGGATTAACGATATCCCCTTAAAGAAGTTTATCAGTTTTGACCAGACCAAACCCTACAGGTGGATTTTATTATTCAATGGTTAAATTGTTAGAAGCGAAAAAAAAAAATTGAATCGACGTCATGATCGTAAAAAACGACATTTGCGTTTTTCATGAAAACAATGAACTATATTAATCTTAATGACATTATACCTTTATGAAACTTGTCGAAAAGTTTCAATAAAATCCCGAATACGTTGAAGACGACCTTGCAACCTTCTCACGTATGTCCCGGACGTACTACGACGATCATGGTGTGTGGGCACCGATTTCGATCGAAAACTTTTTCTCCTCTTCGGTTTCTTCTCACACTTCTCTCCAAAAAGCTAAAATGATTTTTCCAAAAAGGAGAGTGAGGGGGTGGTAGCTAGGTTAGGTTGGATTAGGGTTTTAGGTTTTCTTTTTATATTATTAGCCACCTTGTGATATATTACTACATATATTAAAGATAAAGGTAAGAATATATATTCTCTTTCCTAAAACTAAGGAAGAGATATATATTTTTTATAAAACCTAATCCCCATCCCCTTATTAGGGCCGGCCACCTAGGGAGTAATCCTTAGGTGTGCCAAATTTCAAAATCGTCCTCCAACAATTTAATTTAATTCCTGAATGTCCCCGGCGGCAAAACCGGCATTCAAATTAAATTAAATAATAATCGAAACCGATAAGAAAATTATCCGTGCGTATAATGGGCGACATGAGGGATCACGAGGAAGTATAGGACTCGGCTAACCGTACGAGAAAATTGGATATCCCTAACTTTGTTCCCGAGTTAGATCCTTTCTCGCACGAAACAGAACTTATTCCACTAAAGGTCCTGACTGAACTCCGGGTCCTAACTCAAATTATGTCTTGAGTTTCCATTTATCAAATGCACTGAATTCTCCCCACGTTTAAGATATGGATTCCCGATAAATAAATTAGGTTACTGACAACTCGATTTAATTATCCTCTTTTCCTCGCAACCGCACCGCTTAACTTTTTGATATGCCGAATCCGAAGACCCACTGTACAGGTTTAGTATAATCAAATCTATAAGCAAAGAACACGATGGGGAACTCTTCAACCTGAATCTGGCGTGGTTTTTGTCAGTTGATTATCAATCATCAGACAAACAATACAGTACCCAACTCATCGGTACTGTTGATCTCATTGAGGAAATCTCAACCATTGACGACTCAAAGTACTGAACATTATCTGAACACAATTAATCAATCATTTCGGGATTAAGAGTTCATGCAATACATGATAATACGGGATGTGGATCCATTCATATAGTCAGTATAGAATCGATCATCCCGTTGATCCCGCTCAATACACTCCAAGTGTACTAACACACCGAGCTCGAATATCAAATTACCAAAATCTGAATTCGATTCGTTCGACCTAGCCAAGACCAGGTACTATAACGATGTACTACAATCGTACCAATGGAATGTCCAGTTCCATTGCGATTGTGAGCCTACATGTATAATCTGTCTGAACCTTTGTCCCGATCTTCCATGCAGCACGCACCGAGTCAAATGCTGGACAGAATATACGGATTATGTATTCATTCATCACAAATATAAATATGAAACCACGAATGCAAAATCATCTCAAATGTTTCTCATTAATATGCCAGGGATCTAGAATAAAATACATAAAAAACATGACTTTTAAGTATACATTCCCAACATAAATAAGTTAAGTGGAAGGGCTTAAAGAATATCAAGATGCCGATTAAATTAAAATTGTCAGTAATTAAATTTAGTTGGCGGATATCAAGAATCTTAACGTGGGGAGAAATGGTAAGCATTTAATAATAGGAGCTCAATGTAAGAAGGTCTTAAGATTATGGGTTAGTGTGCAATTATAGTTCTTTAGTGGTGTGAAATGTAATTTAGTGTTTTATGAAAATTGTAGAAATTGCTACTGGTTTTTTATAATTGCAAATACCGCTATGAAGATTGCTTAATTGCAAAAACTGCTAATACGTGTATGTGTTCCACTGGAAGTCTTACTCATAATTACTCCACAGGTCTCTACTTTAGCCCTATATATATGCGGGTAGGCTGAACCAGTTTGATAACTAATCTTTAAGACTAATGTTGTCTAGGTTCTGCCGGTACGAGTTCTCGATAGTCCGTAGCCCATACTACGCTTGAAAATCGAATAAGGGAATACAGTAGAAGGTTTGACAGAAGCTTTTACTCGGAATTAAAAACGTAGTCAAAGATTTGACCAGTAAAAGGTATTTTTTTAAATTAACTTTGGTTGCACGGGTTTTATTTTGATTGTTCGTCGTCAAAAGTTTTATCTGGAACCCATTTCGGTATTTGTCTGTCTAGTTAAATTAACAATGATTTTGGTAGTCTTACCTCCAACACTTACTCTTGCCTTATTTTGGCTTTGCTTCATCGCAATAAGCCCTTCTGCACTCATTTTTATCATCCTTCTTCATTGTTTCATGTGAAAAGAGAGCACTGGTAACCTCTTTCAATTATAGAGTTTCCTCCCCATACATCAATGTTATCACAAGATGATCATTGGATGTAGAAAGCAATGCCCGAAGGAGTATCGTTTTATCCTCATCATCAATCTTTACATCAAACCCAGATAGTTGTGTGATGAGCATATTGAAAATATTGAGATGTTCCTATATCTTTGTTGTAATAACCCGAACTCAAGACACAAATAAAAAAAAAGAACATCTCAAAAGAAACGAAATCTCGAACCTAAGTTCGGTAAGAGGAACCGATTCGACCGTTTAACCTTTTCGAGCCCGAGACCCGGGAAAGAGGGGGAACCACACTAGAATATATTAAAACCCAATGTTGAGGATAAGAATTCAAAGTTATAAATCCAAGTTGTTTAAGACAAGAGTTACGCTTGAAAAGTTAAGAAACGAACCAATGTTAAAATACCTGGATTTTCTCCTACAATTAAATAAAAAAAATTATTTTGATATATATATATACATACAAGTGGCCAACAACTTAGGAGAATGTGCTAAACTTGGTCGCCAAGTTTCCTTAACCTAAGTTAGTGAAAAGCAACCCAAGTTAACTAAACCTAACCATGGTTAGCAAAGCTTCTCAAGGAAGCTTCCTACTTGACT
>JAULJZ010217995.1:0-18007 GCA_032270985.1 Heliamphora pulchella | reverse complement strand
ATATAAAAAAAAATTCCAAAACTAATCAATGTTAAATTATTATTAAAAAGTTTACATATTAAATTTTATTGTTTCAAATTAGTTATCTCACTATAAACAATGAAATTAAATTTTAAATTAGACTAATTAATTAAGTTATTATTTTAAATAAATAATTATGTTATACTAAATTATTTATTATTAAATAATATTTTCTAAATATATACATATAATAATTTATTATAATAAATTTGAAACGATACACGATATTTCACTGGTACCGATTCGTACCATACCAATAAAAAAAACTAATGCACTATCTAAATACAGTATTCAAAACTATACCACTCACAGTAATCAATTTGTTTTTTATTTATTTATATCTTTTCACGCCTACTTTTTTTTTTTTTTAAAGTCAAAAAAGTCAAAAAAATATACAAAAAAAGTTAAGTCAAACACAAGCTATGAGAGTTCAATTTCTTTTCTCTCTCTCCAAATTACCCAATCCAAAGGAATAGTAAAACCAAGTAAAAACTAATAAATATCTCACATAGAAACAAGAAAATGACTTTAATGTAGAATCCTTTTCAGTGAAATTGGTGGTTCCTTATTACTTATGAGTAGAAATCTTACAACACCTAAAGAACTGCTCAACACAAAAAAAAAAAAAAGTACTAATGTGTTACAGACTTTCTATATATTGAGTTCAAAACACTGCCTACTAATCCTACACAAGACCTTCAGCAAAAGAAGTTTTATCCTACACCAGAAATCTATAGGAGAAGACATTACAAACACTATTACCTACTGATCCTTAGCTAGATTGCCAAAAAAAAAACAATCAAATTTACAGCCCAAAAATCATCAGAAGATGATCAATCTTACCTCACAGGTCAGGTATGTCCCCTTCTCCTTTCTCCCAAAATCCCAAGTCTTAAGAGACCTCAACCTCGGCTGCTTCTGTAAAGATCAAAACAAGATTGTTCAAAATCAGCGCATTGACATCAAAGTTCGGACCTTATTTTCCCTTCCTGCCTTCTTAGCACCGGGGGTCCTTTTCAGTTTCCTCAGTTCTTCCATCACGGCTTTCTCAACCGTGTCAATTGAGTTCAGGAGCTTCTTCTGAGGTGTGAGGCTATCTGCTTCTCCGTCACCCTGGTTTGTGATACCAAACAATATTTTTGGCACGTTACCAACAGATGGCGGGCAAGGTTTTGTTCCGAGGGCAGGATTTGGAGAGATCATAGAAATATCATGCTCGAGTTGAGCATCTGATATCAGTACAGAAGGTTCGGGAACAGTCTGGTTCTGGTGGGGTAATGGACTCTCAATTTGTTGGCCTTCCCTTTCCCTCAAGCTAGCTCTTCTCCTTTCAATGGCCTATTAAAGAATCTATTCCAAATTAGATTCTTCAACAGAATGTGATTAAGCAAAAGAACCCAGAAAAGTTTAAAAGGAAATCTAAAGGGAAAAATATCATCAATCAGAACCCAGAACTCAATGTCATCAACACCTGTTCCATTTCAATACAATGGCAAAACTCCGCACCTTAAAGAGGGCCTAACTGCCCACAAAACTTGACCTGCTCAACTTTTTTCCCACAAAAGAAGGATATAAAAATGAAACTCGAAAGATGCCATGGGCTCACAAAACACTCTCTTGCCAACACCAAGGGGTTAGCCGGGTGATTAAAGCTTGGGACAGTGAATTTACTTCCTCTAAGATCTCAGGTTCGAATAATGTGCTTGAGTTGAGCACAGTTATGGGTGCAGAACTAAGACCACTTTGGTTGTCCATAGGTAGGTTTTCGATCCAATTCGCCGATACAAACCCAACATGGTTTCTTGCTGACAGGATGTAGAAAATGCCAGAACTGGCCAAGGATTGCCTAAGAGAAATTAGAGAAACTCACCAATAATTTTGTTGCTTCAAGAATGTTGTTCAAAGTCAATCATCAAAGTAAAGCAGAAACAGGTGACCAGTACAATTTTTACCAAATATGATCCAAAGTGTAGGCCAAAAATTGAACAATAATGTAATGCCAGGATATCCAGAAAAATAAAGTAGATGATATATTTTGAACTGAAGTTAATGAACTAGGAGCTCTCAAGCGAAAACAAAAACATGGAACGCCACATGTCCTAAATTGTGGAAAAATAGGAGTATGCTTTTATAACTTGCAAGTTGCAATATTTGTATTCATTTTAAGTTATAAGTATATTATCAAATAGAATATAATTTTTAAAATTATTCAAGTATAGTACATATCTTGGAACTATTATAACAAAAAAAAATGTATTTTTGTCTTGCTAAAGCTTTACTTTTTCTAGATTTTAGATGATTGCATTTGATTTTTCTATAATGAAAAATATTAAAAAATAAATAGAAAAGACATGTGAATCGCCAAATTCATTGCTTAAAACAACAGTATATTATATTTCGGAACGTGCATTTCAAAACGTAATTTGCAAAAAGATGAGAGTTTTATGGTAACACAATTTATACCTCAAATTCAAAAAATGAAATTCATTATGGCAACAAAATACTAATGTGACTATCTGCACAGGGTGAGAACTGAAAAGAAGTTGAGAAACACATTAGAAAGGGTGAGGATAATTTGGGATTTTCTTTTTCCTTTTATCTATTATTTGTGCTTGCAATTAAAAAAAATTTGTAATTTCTAGCTGTGTGTACTCGGATTTATGCCCGGTGTCTGGGCAGGTAGCAAGATTCTAAGCAATAGGCAAAATTTTGATACAAACAAATGAGACTAAAAGCTTATTTAAATTTTAAGCCCGATTTAAAGTTTGAGCCAAACGAGTCCTAAATCACTCCAAAAGTCCAAAGATCAAGAGAGACTGAAAGAATCGTTACCCGCACAACGGCAGTGATGTCGCGGAGGGGCGTTCTAGGGTACCAAGAAGGCAACAGACTAATCGTGGAACGTCCTCGGCCGCGGCCTCGCTGGACTCTTCCCGCCGCCATGTTCTCGCGACCAACCACCGGCGATCCGTACGAATTCCGTCCTCGCCTGTTTCTGGTTCTTGGTGCTGCCAAACTACCCCTTCCCCCACCGCCACCACCACCACCACCTCGAGTAGCCGCCACTCCAATAGGCCCTCTTGTGCCGGTCATCGTCGTCGCCCCCCACCGGAACGGCGTTCCGGCACTCGCCTCAGGTTCATCAAAAAGAATCGTTATGCCACCAATCGATTGCCGTCGACGGAGAAACATCTCTCTAACATCATCGGGCCTCGATAATCTGTCTCTTGACTCCGGCATTGTATCAAACTTCAACTGAAAAAAAAAATAAACAAATGAATAATCGAAATAATCCGCTCGAGCGGTGACCAAGAAAAATGAAAATGGACATTCTCAGATGTGATGACATCATTTTTTGGCTACCCAATTACCGGATTTCCGTACTACCAATTGATGCAATATGCAAGTGAAGAGGGAAGAAGGCAAATGGGTTTATTTTAAGAAAATAAACAAATGAATTGTCAAAAACAATCCGCTCGAGCGGTGAAGAAGGAAAGTGAAAATTGACATTCTCAGATGTGATGACATCAATTTCCGGCTACCCAATTACCGGATTTCCGTGATGTCGATTGCTGCAATATATAAGGGAACAGAGAAGAAGGAAAATGGGCTTCTCACCTTGAAAATGGTAGTGTGGAGGGGATTTCTTGACTTCGTCAGACGGTGAAGATGATGATTTGTTGGTGGCTCTGCTCTGCATATTTCTGTAGATGAAGGTGAAGAAGAAAGAGAGAGAGAGAGAGAGAGAGAGAGAGAGAGAGAGAGCTTGGAGAGACGCGAAATGGCAAAATTTTCAAAATGAAATTTGGGCGGTACTTTATTGGAAAAATGAAATCTCAAAACTAACAAAACTAAAAAGTGGCACGTGTGTGAAATCCGAAAACTAAAAGATGGTGGCGTGCGAGGCTTTCAAATTTTAAATCTTGATTTGAAAATGCCCCAAAGGCGCCGGTTTGAGCTTGACATTCCAATGGTCCAATTCAATATGGTAATGGGATGAGACTAGGTGGTATGAATTTTTTTATATTTGTTTTTTATTTGATTAGAACATGAATGGAAAAAAATGTAGAGAAATAGCGAGGAACGTGGTAGGAATGAAGATATTTCAAGAATGTTTTTTAAGTTTTAAAAGAGTGTAGGCTCTCTTTGGAATAACCGAATAATTAATCAATAATGGAGAGGTAAATATATAAAGTAGCTAGAAAATACAGAACGGAGAGAGATCAGATTGGGTGAAGGATAAAGCTAGTTGAGCATGGAGTAGTGACAGTATAAACAGTGTATCAAGCTATCAAGATCTCATCCTCTAGGAGCACGACCATTTCTCCTACTTACAACCCTCAGAGGAGTTCTGTTAAAATTAGGATAGGACTCCCTAAAAGGTATAATTAAATCATGAAAGGTAATATCGGGGAATCAAGGAATTCTATCCCGAAAATTGACCAGTTAGTGTTTTACTCCAACTCAACTAGGTTAGCCAACGGGTGCCCCGTGGGTACCCAACCCGTTCTTGTCAAGTACTCGACCCACTCGAGTTGAGTAACTCAAGTGTCACTCGAGTGGATGAGTCCCATAGTACGACAAGTCTTTTTCTTAACCACCAAGCCACATGTCTCCCAACGTTACGTGCAAGATTGTACTACCATTATCTTCAATGTCTATGAGACAGTCTTTCGATTCTCGGAGAAATCTATAGAGGTATAGTTTGTGCTATATATGTTTGCCTTTACTCAGTATGTGCTGAACCACATAGTCTGTGCTTATGTTATAGTAATTAGGTAGTCAGAGCTACGCAGCCTATGTTGTCTTCACGACCTGTGTCGTGGTAATAATGCAGTCTATGCTGTCTTTATGGTCTGTACCATAGTAATATTGTCAAGTAATCAGGGCTACTGTCATAATTTGTGCTATGCTTCACAGTTTGTGTTTTGAAATATTTTCGTTCGTAGTCAGAACTACGCTTCATAGTCTGTGCCATGGGAGGCTATGCACCTGGAGGTAAAATGTCTCAATCATGGCTGGTCGAGCTACTGGGGAGCCTAATGGCTCGGTTCGCCAGGAACTCGAGTTATTTGCATGAGACATAATTTGATGTCAATAAGTTATCTGTAATTATCAAAATATTCATAGGCGCCATAGCCGAGCTACTAGTTTGAATTGCTCAAACCCTTTATGCCTTGAATGAGCAGGTCTCCCCTCCTTCAAATGACAGCAGGTTTTACACAAAACAATTATGCTTCCTCGTGCTCTTATGAATGTTTGTTCACATCTTAGTCAAGCTACTCTAAGGCCTAGTAGCTGAGCCCACTTTCGTCTTGAAAGCTATTAATAGTCATTTGTGCCATTCGTGATAGTCGAGCCCCTCGTCTTTATAAGTTGAGTCATCGTGTAAGGCGATCAGTATGAATTAATCGAGTGGTTTACGTTGGACGAGACGTCAAGAGTTCCAGTTGCTTCAAGTACCTTTCGAGCTACTCGCCTCGAGTCACTCGAATTGCTTACTCGAGTCACTCAAGTGAGTGATTTTCTTGATATCCTGTTTTGTGCATCTATTCTGCTATTGGAACGCTTCAGGAGTTTTAGATCACAGAAATTGGCTTTGCCATCAAAGGTTTGATAATTTGAGTGAGTTGGGTTCAGGTGTGCGATATTTGACCCAATAACAGTAGCTTAGGCTGCTTGAAGATTGAATAAGCCACTCGAGTCACTTGATTTTGGGATTTCTACGCATATTGTGATACAGCCATCTACATTTTGCCCACTACACGTGCCTGAGTCACTCGGATTACTCTTGGTGTGTGCATTTCACGCGCTTAGCATAGGCACATGTAAGTCGATGCCAGCGCTATAATACCGCCTCAGCTCTTGATAATCGGTGCCATTAATTATTCGGAGTCCTTTGGACTTTCGTGCTCCCCCATGAAATAACCTGGTGGTCCCCTTCATTTCCTTATTCCTTAATTGTCATTTTCAAGTTCTTCCTCATTTCTTATCTCCTTATCTTCATCACGTTAGCATCTATGGCTGCTTTTTCCAATCGCTCGTCTATTGTAGTAAATGTTGGTGGGGCCTACCTCAAGGATCGCTCAGTTACCCCTGCCACAGAATGGTAATTTGCTCCCTTTCTTGGAGGAAAAGGAGACACTTTTTTGGCGGGCCATAAACCGCCTTACTCCTGCCACTCCCGTTACAGATCACCCTCTTCTATTGGCACCCGATGTCGATCCGGCGGAAGCAGAGATGATTACGCCTACCTCCATCACTCGCTTTCAAATCGAACGAGGTGACTTCCCATTTTCTTTTCTGCAACTTAAGACTCCTTTTGGTCCCACTCACGAATGGATCGAATCAGTCGATGAAATGATTAATGATGATGCCTATCACGAGCTTTTGGACCGTGCCTGTATCCTGTATGCTGTTGTCATTTCTCAGACCCTCAGCCTACGTCGGAGCACTAGTAGCTTGGAGGCCTTCATTTTTGCACTAGAGTGTCGACTCTCATGCGTTCATCGCCCCATGGGGTGAGTGGACACCTACGCTTGAGGACGTCTATATTCTGTTACACCTCCCCATTCGTGGCCAGACTGTCTTCGACCCGGATCATCTGTCAGAGGCCGATGCTGCTATGATAGCCGAGTTGCGCTCGTAACTTACTCGCTCGGACAACTACGGGAGCTATTTTGACGATGATAGAGCCCCACTTCCCACTCGCTGCTCTAACACTAAATCCACTTTTGCCTCGTGGATACGTCTCTTCTTCAAAGATGTGCAGTCAAAAGACGTGGAGGAGGATTGAGTGGAGTTCCCTCTTAAATGTTATAGGGTGAGCTATTCCTTCCAGCTTTTATTTCCTTATTCATGTCCACCTTCGTCATTCCCGAGGGCCTTCCTGAAAGTGTGAGCCCTTTGGTATTTCCCTTGGTAATTCGGCTGGCTCAAGGCGATGAAATTCCACTTGCCCCACTCTTCCTTGGGATAATATATCGTTGTCTTGATCTTGTGAAGTTGGAGATGGAACGCTCTGTGGGTCGATATGTTATTGCTACATTTCTTGCCACAACCTTCTTGCAAGTAGTGCTCTACAAGCGTTTTCTAGATTTTTCCCCTCAACCCCGTAGTCTTCGTTCGAGAAAAAAGATTCGTAGGATCAACCAAGACGACCACGTCATTGAAGAGGAAACAGCATGCATTAGCCCTTTAATACTTCGATGGGATGGGCTAAGCACATCCAAAAACATTATATCCTTTTTCCACAATTCTGACTTCTTAAGAGCCTGTCCTTACACAACCATTCGTCGTGGGGTGACCGGCCCCAATGTTTACTTCAACTCTCCATAGATTCTTGACCTCAAGACAGCCACTGCCCTTCAGAGCATTCATTTAACCATGATTTCCATGCTCTTCCCTGGTTATATACCCTCCATCACATAAGACGGTGTTGGTTCAACCTTTTATCGCCCTGATCGAGTGGCTCACCAGTTTGGTTTTAACCAAGGGGTACCTTCTCATCCCTTCGGAGCCTTTTCTTTCCTAGAAAGTTTCGATCCCTTCCATCGTGGGGGCTTGGGTCTACCATTTGCTGTTTCTTCGATCGAGTTGCCCTCTTGTGGTTCAGTTGGACGTCCTACACTGAGCCACATCACCTACTAGCGCAACAATCAAGACTTTTTCATCTGTTTTCCAGCGACCAAGCATGTGGTCTCAGTTGATGTGTCCCTACTTAAGGCTATTACTTCAGGCCGCCTTCTTGTGAAGAGGAGCTCGAGGGGTACCCGCAACAAGTATGCTATCTTGGTCGCAGATCATGGCATCGCTCCCCTCCTGGTATCGGTGTTACCCAGCTGTTGAGAGTTAGTGAGGGCCGAGTGACGCGGTCCATGGTACAAGCTGTTCGCCGTGCCGAGAATGCCGGAGCAGATGCTACTGGCATAGGTTCTCATCCTGAGGAAGTAGGCCCCTCCTCGATCCCTGCATGCCCTTTGAAGTGCTTACGCCGGGTATGATTCTAGACTTTCTTTCTTTCCTACATGGGTGCATATACATGTGCTTCCTTCCTTCTTTCCTTTAGGTCATTCTTTCCCTTATTGTGTAGAGCTTGCCTGGCACTTCCTTACATCACTCTCCTTCTCTTGACTTGTCGGATCTAGAGGACGAGTCAGACGATGACATCGCCATTGCTCAATTATTAGTCACTCATCAAAGACGCTTGATCAGTTCGCCACAAGGGATGGCTGACGAAGCTATTGCAAGGTTGGCCCAGCTCGACACTAAGGCGGAGGTAGGAAAAGCTACTCAGATGGATGCCCCTGCGTGCACAGATTCCTTACTTAATTTCCAGCTTTTCGAGGCAGAGAAATCCTATGACGAGGGACATTCCATGAGGCTCTCGGGCACAAAAAAGCTTAATTTGGGAGAAGAAGAACCTGGTGCCGCATCTGTCAACCCAAGGTTGGAAATAGGGGCCATGGTGGGAGCCATTCTACTATTCGAGCAGTACCCTTTAGAGAGATCCAATCATGTCGACAAGGTCCCAGTCCTTTTCCTCGGTCACAAGATTCACTCATCAGGCCTTAAGGTTTTAGAAGCAATCCATACTTATCACCCTTCAACTTTTGCAATTTTTGGTTTGCGGATGCCTGCGATATCGAGCTTCAACCTTCACATGTTGAGCTCCTTAGTTCAGCAATTATTAGATTTTTCTGTGAAGGAGCTGGATCACGCTATACTGGACGCGACTTTGAACACTCTTGACGACCTGAAGCTTGTGAAGTTAGACTTTTCCTGGGTGCGTGCTAGAGTCAAGTTTGCCTGCTCCTTGCTTCGACGTTCTGAAGCTGTGGCTCGAGTTCATGAGAAGGAACACTTAGTGAGTTTAGCGGCTTGACGGGTTTCGAATGCTAAACTTGTTCTAGCAGTTGCTGAGTCTGAATTTGCTTGTGCCTAGGAAGAATTGGAAGCGAAGATGGTTCAAGTTCCTCCTGATAACCCCGGCTCTTTGGCAGTAGCCTTAGATGACAAAGTTCTGCCGGACTTAGTAAGAATCTTGTTCTCTTCTCTCTCTTTTTATTTGTACCCTCTTTTTTCATTTTTTTCTTTCATTTTTTTCATGCTTGCTCAGACTTCTCATAAAGAAAGAAAAAAAATTGATTTTATTGCTCAACTTCATCATTTGTATAGCTCTATGCATAATATCGCTTAATAAACTTAACATTAATAGGTCCAGTCCTGTGACCGTTGCTAACTCGTACCAACTTATAATAACTACTGGTACTGCCTTGTACAAATTTATAAGGCCCTTCCCACTTGGGTGTGAATTTGGGTATTAGCAAGCCTCTCATGATTAGGTCCTGTAGCTTCCACACCAAGTATCTTTCTCTAAATTCTCGCCTCTGTACCCTTTTATTGTACACCTTTGCCCTTGCCTGTTATATCTTTTCTAACTTTTTGCTTGCCTTGTGCCTTCTTTCTTTAATTGCCTCTAACTCTACCAATTGGTGGTGCCGACTCCATCTTATAGCCAGAGCCATCCTGGCCGAGGGTACCGCCTGCTCGACTTGTAATACTGCTTCAGATCCATAGACCAACGAGTAGGGCAAAGCCGAGGTAGAAGGCCTCTGAGCTATTCGATAGGCCCATAGTGCCACCAGAAGGTGGTCTGGCCTTGCCTTTTCATTTTCTTCCATTATCTTACTCAATGCCTTGATGACGGTCTTGTTCGTCGCCTTGGACTATCCGTTCCCCTTAAGGTAGTAGGGTGCTGGCTTGTGGTGCTTTATTTGGTAGGAATCGAGCAATCGTTGGACTTGCCTATTGACAAAAGGCGTACCGTTTTCCGATAGGATGACTCGAGAGATCCCAAACCTGCATATGATGTGTTCCTTTATAAAATTGGTCACCGCATCTGCCACTGCTTTCTTCATTGGTATTGCTTCAACCCACTTAGTAAACACTTCTGTGGCAACCAAAATCTATCGATGCCCTCTCACCTGAGGGTGTATTGGTCTGATGAGATCCATGACCCATGTGTGGAAAGGCCATGGGGTCCTCAAACTGTATAGGTCTACTGCTGGGGCATATATCATATCACCGTGCTTCTGACAAGCTTGACACCTCTTGACATGCCTCTTTGTGTCTTCTTCCATAGTGGGCCAGTAGTACCCCAAGTGGAGTAGTTGCTCGTATAATCGCATTCCCCCTGGTGTTCCCCTTGATGGGCTGCCCTCAATAGTTTGTATGTTTCCTCATATGATACGCATCGTAATGGGTCCCCTTCACACTTTTTTAGAACAACTGGTCCTGCTCGGTGAAGTAACTTGTTGATTGTTTCTTGACCCAAGCCACTACCATTGGGTCTTGTGGGAGTACCCCTCCTTGCAAGTACTCTAAGTATGGGACCCTTCAATCAGTTGCTACTTCGTTAAGTGAGCATTCCTCCCCGAGAGTTGCAGCTTGGCAACGCACACACTCGCCTTGCAGTTAAGCAGCATCTCTTGACATCTCTGGCCAGTAATATCCTTACCTTTGGGCTATCTTGTATAGGCTTACATCAGCTTCTCCACAAGTCTGCTCATGTATTTGGTGTAGCTTTAGTCTGGCCTTCTCTTTGTCTACGCACCGGGTTAATAGTCCTCCTGTTGTTCGGTAATAGAGCTCCCCTTCAATTAGTGTGAACTGGGCCAATTCAGTTATGGGTACTGCCCCTTGCCAATATGTAACTGAGTGACAATGGGGAATCACCAATCTTTCCCGGGTTGGCTTGGGTACAGCCCCAAGAGGGTGACCGGCTCATGTTTCCTTCTCACAATGATAGTCATCGTGTCATCTGATAATGAGAGTTTTTCCACCAGAGTGACAATGCATCGGGTAGCCTATTGGCTGACCTTAGAATATGCTCGAGCCTTAGCTCCTCAAACTTTTTGAGTTATTTCTGCACCATTGTTCTGTATGTCGCCAAGGCGGCTTCTTTCAACCCGAACTCTCATATCGATTGCTTTACCACTGGACTTTATATCTCCTAAGATTTTTAACCGTTTAACTCTCATTTTATCTGTTTCTAGTAGTCCTATGATGAGTGCCTCGTACTCAGCCTCATTATTTGAGCAGTTGAACTGAAGTTTGTAGGCCAATTCAATCCTCCTACTGGACTCCTGATGAATCAGAACTACTCCAGCTCCTCATGTACCCCCTATTGCGGCGCCATCGAACTATAGGACCCACCATTCATTAGCTCTTTTTATGAACAGAGTGTTACACGTGTCTTCTGGCAGCTCCTCGCTTACTGGCTCGATGACCCGCTCAGGAAATTGTGCAAGTAATTCGGCTAGAGCTTGGCACTTGATTGCTCAGGGTACCATGCACACTATATCGAACTCGGTCAAAGCTAACATCCACCTGGATGCTCATCCTGTCAATGCTGGCTTGCTGAGTAGGAATCTGATGGGGTCGCAATTGGTTACCACCTCGATCCAGTGGGCTAGGAAGTAATGTCTTTATTTTTGTGCTGTGAACACCAATGCAAGGTAATGTCTCTCGAATGAGGTATACCTCGCCTCTATGCCTCTTGTTTTTCAGCTAATGTAGTATATTAGTCGCTCAACGCCTTCAACCTCATGTACTAATAGGGCCCTAATATACCTTGATGTGGATGTAAGGGATAATATGAGTGGCTTTTCGGGCTATGGTGCAATCATAGTTTGAGGAGAGGTAAAAGATTCCTTAACCCTATCAAAAGCCTACTGGTGCTCTGCGTTCCACTCGAACTTCATGTTTTCCTTGAGTAGCTCGGAAAAGGGAGAGGTTATCTCTGTCAATGCTGGGATGAAGCGCCGTAAGTATAAAATCTTTTCTAAGAACCCTTTTAAGGACTTCTGAGACCAAGGAGGCGTGCTCGTTATAGACTTGATTTTCTCGCTGTTTGCCTCTATTCCATGTCGATGGACTACGAATCCCAAAAACTTTTCCTATTGTTACCCCAAACGCACACTTAAATGGATTCATCCTCATTTTAAACTTTCTGCACCTCCAAAATACTGCCTCCAAGTTGGCCAAAAGGCCTTGCTACTACTTTGATTTCACCACTAGGTCGTCCACATAATCTTCAACCACCTGGTGCAACATATCATGGAATACTGTCACCATAGCCCGCTGATATGTTGTGCCAGCATTCTTCAATCCGAATGGCATGACAATGTAGTAGAAATTACCTACCGGAGCTCGAGATGCCGTTTTCTTTTCATCACCTGGTGTCATTCTGATCTGGTTGTAGCCACTAAACCCGTCCATAAAGGAGAACATCTCATGACCCGAGGTGGCATCTACCAGTGTGTCAATATGTGGAAGAGGGAACTCATCCTTCAGGCATACCTTGTTCAGATCTCTGAAGTCGACGCATATTCTGATCAGTCTATTCTTCTTCTTCATTGGCACTATATTTGCAAGCCAGGTTGGGTACTATATAGGCTTTATGAACTTGGCCTTCTATAGCTTCTCAATTTCTACCTTGATCTTTCCTTCTAGCTCGGGATGATACTTTTGAGTTGCTTTCTTCACTGGTCGGGTGCTGGCGTTTTGTCTAAAGAGGGGTGCACCGGATATCTATTATTTTTAGAAATGTTCTTTTCTTTTCAAAACAAGAAAATTCAAGGTATCCGAGCACCCTTTTTAGAAAAATAGAGTCGCCACTTGATTTTTGAGAAAAATTAAGAAAAATAAAAAAAAAGTCTATGGGTCTTTTAAAAACGTAACGAGAAAAAAAGAGAGTTCGAAGGCTAAGGTATGAAAAGGGAAGGTGTTAGGCACCTTTTTTGCCCAACCGTTAGGTTGGTCTCTACTTTATCAATGTTGATTCTTATTGTAAACTTTTTAAAGGTAACATATACAGAACGAAAGGTTAAAAAGAGTTCAAATAAAGGCAAGCAAATAAACAAAATCCTAACTATGATCCTAAGGTCATGCAACTTAGTTATTATTTCTAGATATGCAGCACGTATCGTTTGAGCAAAACAAAGCAAAAACATGCTAGTAAACAATAAAATGAACAAATAAGGGTCTAAGGGTCGTGCAACAATATTTTTGTTCCTATCATTCTATGAATAGGCTATACAGAATAAACAGAAAAGACTTGGACACTATATTTAAGCAACTGGGCATGTTGAAAACTCACAGCCGTAGCAACATGTATTGCGGCCATGACAAAAAGAGTCATAAAACACGCGGTCGTGATGAATAAAAGTCACGGCCTTGGTTTTTAAAGATCCAGTAAGGGTATAATCATCATATAAGGTCTAAAACAAACTTAAATGGACAAGACATGCAGGACAGAGACCATAACCCATTTATTCTAGATTAGATCTACCATCCTTCATCCTCTATACCAATAATATCTCAAAACAAGAGATACATATCATTGAAATGAATAACAGAATGCTTAACACACATTTTTCATGTCATTAGCCTCACAAAACATCACGGCGGTAGCAAGATAATATGGCGGCCGTCACAAATATGGAATAAAAGGTGCAGTCGTTACAAACAGAAAAGAGCACTGTCGACCGTTACTATGAGTTTAACAAAATATGCGGCCATGACATTAAAAGGCAACGGCCGTCAAGTTTTCATAACTACAAAACATATATAAAAAAGGGGTGTACATAATGGAGACCACGATCCATTCGATCTAGACCAGATCTACCACTCATTACCTAGCAAGAACATGAATTGAATTACATAAAAGAAAAAAGAAAAGTAGAATAAGAAAGAAGGGAGGAAAACCTTAAAATAAACAAATAACTGAAAGTCTTAAAGAGAGTTTTCAAGTTTTTAGTCTTATAGAAACATCACGGCCGTGACAACAAGATGTTGCGGCTGTGAGAAAAAAAGGCAAAAAGATGTCAGTCATGTACAAAAAGATTAGGCCGCAACTGTAAATTTAACAAAACACACGGCTGTGACATTAAATGCTTGCGACCGTCATGTTTTTGAACCTCAAAAAGTTTTTGATGTGCTTTGTGTATTTTTGAATGTAAAAACGAATCGAAAACAACTGTTGTATATAAAACAAAAGCCATTGATGTACTATTTATGAGAAAAAACTCATACATGCATGTTTAGAATGATATAAATAGCGAATAAACAATGAAAACAAATGGAAATCTTATCCACGACACCCTCAAGGGAAGAAAATAAGGGTTTAGAAGAATATCGTGGGTTCCTATAGTTACCTCATGTGAATATCCACCTCGAATAACTCTTCGAGTGTGAGAATAGGCTACCTCCAAGCCAATATGAGCTCTACAAACTCATTCAACGCAAGCAAAATCACAAACATGTCTCGGGAAGTATGGAATGGATAGGAGAATATTAAGTGGGGGAGTATTTGGGCAAAGTTTTGGTATCCAGGTCTTTCTCTCTCTTGTTCTGCTTGGAAACACCATCTATTTATAGGCAAGACGACCAACACATACCCGCTCTGAAATGCTGTCACCTGTTCAAAAAGGGATAATAGTGACAGCCACTACCTTTTTACTTTTGTACAGTGACGACCGCTACCTTTTATGGCAATGAAAAGGACAATTATGAATTTTAAAAGTCACGGCTAGGTTTAGGATTTCAACAAAAGTGACAGCCGTGACAAAGGAAGTCGCGGCTTATTTTAAGGTTTTCAAAAAGGTAACGGTCATGATAGCAAGGACACGGCCTGTTCTAGGATTTTTGAAAAGTGGCAGTCGTGAGGTTAGGAATGTCACGGCCTGAAGGTTTTTGGTGGTTTTCTTGGGTTTTGAATTATATTCTTGATCTTGCTTGCTTGGGAGTATCTTTGAACATAATTCTCATGTTTTGGTCATTTGAGCGCATTCGAGATGGGTGCCTAAGATTTGGCTTGGTCGGATTGAGGTGTCTACATCGAGCGTCTCGGAGTACATCTAGATGGTGTGTTACCAATTCTTCGTCTAGTTCGAGCATCTCCTCACAGATCTATGCAAATACATTGGAATATGACCTCAGTAATCCGATCAAGCTCCCTTTGAACTACTCTATCAACGTTTAGCTGACATACACTGGTTTGGGCGACTCACTATATGTGCTCAAGTTGACCGCTTCCTAACGGCTCCTGTTGGAGTCGAGGGCCATCTTGCAAGCAGTCAGGTGCTAGTTGCGATACAATGACTTCGTCGGTGTCAGGGTTAGTTGCTTGGGAAGTGGCGACTAACCCTACGCACCTTCATAAATAATAGACCATCTTTCCTCCCTCCCTGAACTTCACAAGCTTCGTTAGTTTTTCTGACTTGGGTTCCTTATCTTGCAGGTTGGTCCCGTCTCCATTCTTCCTTTGTTCATGCCTTCCCATTTCGGTATCTTCACTAATCCCGCCTTACCAATTATCGACTTGCTTTCTGACAGCTCGTTAAGGAAAATAGCGTCTGCTAGATGAGCTTCCCCGATGTGGAGCGATTTCATCGTGGCTCCATGGTAACATCCTTCCCCTACCAACGAAACTTTACACACTCGTGGTAACTGAAGGTCACAGCACTATACCTGTACATCCAAGATCTCCCTAGGATGACATAGTAGCTTGTGTCCGCGTCGATAATATGGAACTTGACAGGCATATAGATCCCCTGCAGCCCGAGGTTTACCATAATATAGCCTTAGGTTTTCTTCCCCTTTCCCCTGAAACCAGTCACAGTTATAGGTTGGTAGACTATCTTGTCCTTTGAAATTCTTATTCTTTCAAAAGTTTTCCTAGGCATGATATTAATCGAGGCCCCACTATCTAGAATTATGCGCCTAAACAACACTCTATTTATAACACCAATAATGTATAAAGGCCGATTATGAGGAAAGAGGTATCTTTTGTCGCAATCGGTAAGCACTATTGCATTTGAGGAGTTGATGGCTACCTTTCGAAGTACTCCCTCCGAAGCCATGCAACTTGAGTTATTGGCCTCTGCTACACGTATGATTGCCTCGATCGCATCTCTTCGTGTCATTGCCGTGAATCCAAGCTGGTCGTAAAACTGCTTGAATTTGAATGACTCCTGCAAGGCTTCCACTAGATCCTGCTTGCCCCTGTAGTCTGCTACTTCGTGTATTTAGACATCTCTTGTCACCATATTAACCTCCTTATCATACTCGGGAAACAATCTCTTTCTGACATCGTTGTCCTTTTCGTCTATGAACCTTAACTGCTTCTCAACCATCTTCCTTCTGAAAACTCCTCTGAGTGTAAAGCACCTCTCTGTGGAGTGCGAGGTGGTTCGATGATAGACACAGTAATTCGGCCCATCTGTCTTTCTTGGATGGAAGGGTTTCCACCGACGGGAGTGTCAAATCCTTATCAGCTACCCACTCTTTCACTAGCTTCTTTACCATCTTGATACTGCAACGATATGACGGTGCATCATTGTCTCGCCATCTTTTGTTTCGATCATGTCCCTTTCCTTTTTCTTTCTTCGGCCCACCATAAGCTGTAGAAGCTTGGGCCTTGTCACTGCAGAAGGGCACCAGCTTGGTAGGCGATTTGATTATATTATGGAGGTTTTGTGCTACCTCGATCAGAGTTGAAAATGTGGGCAGATTGAGATTGATGAAATGAGCTATGTACTCCCGTAAAATCCCTTAAACACACATCTGTACTAGGTAAGTTTCATTGATTCGGTCATGGCATTCAATAGCTAAGTCATGTAATCTCTTCACATACTCGAGCAAATCATCCCCTAGCCTCTGCTTCTCCCTCACCAAGGTGAGTGTTGTAACCTTCTCATAAACTTGGAAACACTTCGTGTGGAACTTGTTGACCATGTCTTCCCAAGTGATGACTGAGCCTAGGGGAAGGTTAACGTACCAGCTGTAAGCTCTATCTATCAAGGACTTACAGAACTCATGCAAGCGGAGTGTATGGTCCCCACCATAGGCCCCTAATGTATCTACGAACCTTACCACGTGTTCCCTGGTGTTTCCCTTTCTTCCATCGAATTTCATCAACTTTGGGGCCGTATATCCTTCGGGGTAAGGCACCCTTAGTAGATACAATGGATAAGGTGGCTGGATATCTGGATCTGGTAAGGATCGTAGCTGTCTATTCGTTCTCTCCTGCTGGAACATCGCTTAGACATTCACGATCATAGCAAATTGGGCTTGCATCCCTGGTGGGAAGGGATCCGAATAGAAGGAACCCTGAATCATCATCGGGGTCACTTGTGCATGGGGCCTGGGCATTTTTATAGGCTATTGTTGACCAATCGGGGTCCCCTGTGGCCCTGCGGGTACTTCTTTTGCTGGTGTCCTCTCAACTAGTGCTTTTACTCGGTTAGCATTTGTTACTGCGGCTAAAAACGAATTTGTCAGTTCTGCTAATGCATTCAGAATGCTGGTATGGCCATCCTAGATAGCCTGTAGTGCGTTCAGGAATAGGTCATCGCGCTTGTTACCAAGATTCGCCTACTGTTTTTGTCCCTAGTGCGTCGTTGTGCTCGTTGCTATTAGAATGACCTTTTGACGTGGTTGTCACGAGCTGCAAAGGAACGTGCCTCTGCTAGTAAGGAGAAGGCCAAGGCCAAGAAGGACTTCAAGAAATTTATGGACGATCAATAGCTTTTTTTTGAAGATTTCAAAAGGGGAGAAATTACAGTAGAAAAGATAAGGGGAGTGAAAGTGAAGAAGTGAAGGGGAGTAAGGGGAGTTTCAATTTTTTTTTTCAGATTTTGAATGAAAGAGAAGATGTATCTGTTTAACATACATTTTTTTTGGTTTAACTGTTTATATGGGTTGAAAGGTTTGAATGCTGTGAATGTTTGAACATTTTTTTTGTTTTGAATGAATGGTAATATAGTTGTTATGTCTTCATATCATGTTCATTATATCTAATTCATTTGCCTATGAATATTTGTTGATGGATTGAATGTGATTGGGTAAATCACTTTGCACATATTCACTATTTTGCACAAATTAAAATAAATTCAGAATGCTTCTTGATCTCTTGTGCAAA
>JAULJZ010217975.1:0-18008 GCA_032270985.1 Heliamphora pulchella | reverse complement strand
ATGTCTACCGGTATCAATAACAGCCTTTACTTTAGATTCTTTAGTATCTAGAAGTTCTATAGCAAACAAAATAATAGTTGGATCAATGAACTTATTTTTGTGTGATTAATTAGGTATAAATATGGATTAATTAGCTAAAACTCTAAAACTAGTTTAAGCCTAATGAAGATTTTTGTGATTACTCTTTTTCTTAAAAAGTAATCCAACTTCTATATCATTTGTGGTTTAATTACACATGTCTCGAGCCTAGGTCGCTCGTGTTTTAATTACTTTAGATCTCATAATTCTCATATTTGTAATTTTTGTTTATAGATTTGGACACTTCATTTTAGGAGACACTTCGTACTTGAGGTGAATCATATCTTAATTGTTTATTATGTCAACATTTACTAGCTTAGATGTGAGTCGCATCTTATTTGAACCTAGTGTTAACATTACAATATACTTAACTTTGAACTCATGTTTCTGTACTCATCTATAAATAGAAGAATTTTTATAAAATTAATTTCTTTTCATTAAACTCTACCAAACATGAGAGAGAGAGAGAGAGAGAGGAAAAAACATAATACATAGAGATTTAGAAAAATATTCAATTGTATGGAGTGCGTCAACATTTGTTTATGTGTAAGTGATCTCAATTCACTTCTAGTGTTATCTATATCAACTATTTTTATTGAAATGCTTTAATAATAGATGAGATAATCTTTTTTATTCTAAATTTGTGTTTGGATTATCTTTTTTTCTGTGGTTTTTTTCGTTTTTAGTTAACTTTTTTCAACATTAACCCAAATGAGTATACTTTCTAGATTCCTCTCATTATAAAGAAAACAAAAAAAGTAAATTTTTTTGATTAAAATCTAAAAAAAAGTTAATATAAGACGAAGCAATTTAGCAGGCTTTTTGGATTTTTTCTAATTTTTTCGTCTTTAGTGATGTTTTTTCAAATTTGGCTCTAAGGGGTATACTTTTTAGAATCCCCTCATCACAAGGAACCAAAAAAAGAAAAAATTTAAACCAAAATATAAAAAAAAATAAGAAAAGATGAAAAAGCTTCAAAAAAAAAAAAGGCACTAGTGTTTTTAGTTCAAACATAGGCTAAGTGCATTTTAGTCCCGTGGAGATCTTTATTGCGGCGTGTTATAGGAGCAGGTGCTTTGAAAAAGGGTAAAGGCTCTTGGATAAGATATCATGTTGTTTACACCATATTTTGTTAATAGTAAAAACAAGGGTTAAATAAGTCTATCAAAAGTTGTGAAATCAATAGCCCATCGAATAACAAAGAAATTATTAAAACCTTTTAAAGCTCAGTAGGTAATTCCTTTTGAATAACCCTTGTCGAATTTAATTTTTGAATTGCAAAAATAATATTTAGTCTGGAAAGATATTTTGAATGAATCATTCAAAAATAAATTCACATGGCGTTGCAAAATGAGCATAAAACACACGTTTGTTGTTTCTAATCAGAAAACAACCGCCATAGTTGGTTACATGTTCTCCTGAACAGTTGAAAAGGCACGATCAGACGAAAGCAGTTAAAAGACATATTCAGATGAGCACGTTTAGGCAAAATTGACAAGTGGCAGTCCTAAGTTTGGAACTACAAAAGGCAGTTAAGGGATTGCAGGTAACGTGCAGCATTTCAAATGTGACGAAGCAGCTATTAGAAGTTAATAAAATTTTAGTTTTATTGCTTTGATTTTATCATCTGTGGTTTTTTTTGACAAAGTTCTAAAACAAAGCATAGGATCTAGAAGCAATCGCTTGATACTCGAAAGAAATTTCCTTTCGAAGTATCAAAATGGTGCAAACACGTAAGGATAAAGCAGTACAAGAAGGTGTAGCCTCCATAGAGATTACTAATAGTGCAACGAACGAATTAGACCAATCAAATGGTTCAAATGGTCAATCAAATGGTTCAAATGGTCAATCAAAGAGCCTAAAAAGGTTCTCTACACAGGAGAGGCAGAAGGTGTTTGAAGTTTCCAGCAATCCGAAGTTAGTCGAAGTATTCAGCAATCCAAGTGCAGACGATTAGGATTTAATGTTGGCGTTAAAGAAAATCGACAAAAGTTTCGAGGCAGAAGAACCACCTGTAGGGTCAACATCGAATGAAATAGCGAATGCAAATATATCACAAGCACGGCTAAATACAGAACGACAACAGCTATCGATGGCTCTAGGTGTTGGGAATTTACAGCAACAAGTAAGTTATAATCCTATGTATGAACCTAAAATGTCTCAAGAACTAGGGGCATATTATAATCCTACCTATGAACCACGAAATCCTCATGGATTAGGCCCAGGAGTTTATAAACCTCCTAATTCTAATAGACCCTCAATAGGGACTTATCTAACTCTACTTGTGGTAGATCTAATTTACCTAAATTCACCAGTTGTGAATTCATTTAGATTTGAACAACCTATTCCTCCTATTGAACAATCAATGAATGTTAACCAAATGATCGGTCAACAGTTTATGCTTAATAAGGAACAAATTATAGAAATTGTGCAAGATTTATACGGTCCTGCCCTTCGAAGGACTGAAAGACCTATGTTTCGAAAACCATATCCATATTGGGTAGATAATTTAGATTTTTCAAGAAACTATAAGATACCAGAATTTACTTTATTTTCGAGAAAAAAAAGTCAATCAACCATTGAACACATTGGTCATTTCACTTTACAATGTGGGAAAGTAGGTGGAAATGATTATCTTAAAATGAAGTTATTCCCACATTCATTGACCAAAATAGCATTTACACAGTTTATCAACTTATCCGCTAATTCAATTCAAACATGGCAAGAAATGAAAGAACGGTTTCGCGCTCAGTTCTTTAGAATTGAATTTGAGGTAACAATGGCCGACTTGGCCAAAATTAGACAAAGTTCGATAGAAACAGTCGAACGGTTTATTAGTAAGTTTAAAAGACTCAGGAATAGGTGTCATACCTATTTGCCTGAGACTGAAATAGTCAAATTAGCCCAGAATGGGCTTGATTTCAAACTAAGAAAAAAGTTCAAATGAATTGAATTTAAAGATCTGTTCGAATTAGCTTCAAGAGCAACTAGATATAAAGACTTGTTAAATGAAGAGATGAAAAGAAAATTTACTGCCTTGGGGACTTATTATCAAGAGGTCGAAGGAGATGTAGAAATAGATATGCACATGTAATTGGAAAAACATCAATTATCTGTGATACATTACAAAGAATTGAAAAGCCTTTGAATACGCCATCAACACAGCAAAACAGAAAGAACTAATCATCAATCCTTCGATAGTACTCATTTGACTTATCAAAAGCAGATGAACTGTTCGATGAAATGATGAAACAAAGGTTCATTACCCTATCGAATGGCATATAATCCCACCTGATAAAGAAAGAAGGGGTAAGAATAATGTAAATGGCATGACTCATTGAGGCATTCTACTAACAATTGTATTACTTTTCGAAATGTTGTACAGGACTTGATTCAAAAAGAAATGCTGCAATATGACAAAGAAAAAGAAGTGATGAAAGTGGATAGTGATCTATTCCCTGAGATAATAAATATCAACATGATCACAGTCGATTTAGGAAAGACTATAAGAAAATTATCTAGTGTAATTGTGCATGACAGAACTACACAACAAGAAAAGCCAACTAGGTTTGACAAAGGTAAAGCAAAAATGCTAAAGCATGCTGAGCAAAAGTATATATGTATAAGATGTCATAGATCTGTACAAGAAGATGAGATCGACATAGCCGAGAAAGAGATGAAAACATGTTTTTCAGAAGCAAATCTTCGTTTCAATACAATGGAGGAGGAGATTTGTAAATTTATAATGGAGCAAAATTGATCTATGAAGACTAGACCTTGGGATCTTTGGTCAATGTAAAGTAGAGATGTATGGGTCAAATGATGGACCATTCCTTATGAAAAGAAATCCAGTTGTCCCTTGTTTAACTCAGGAGATGAAACATCAGGGAAGAAAACCAATTTTGAGACCTCATGGAAGACTGACACCTTGGCAAGGGTTTCAACACGGTTAGCATTTTGATGAGCCAAGAAGAATGGTCAGACCTACAGTTCTGCCTACTGATCGATGGAAAAGAGCAAGGCATCCAAAATTCCCATCTTTAGAAGGTTGGTATACCCTAGCAGCCACAACTCAAAAGAGAAGGGTGCAAAGAAAGTTCGATGCTAGGGTTTTACCAAATGTGCATCCAGATTATCGAAGAAGTCCACCATCTCGATCTAGACCAGCGCCAAATATGGTATGGACTAGAGAGGGAATCAAACCAACAAACTATGACCAGCCTAATTAGAAGGCTTGGGGGGCAAAGAAATACAGCAAAAGAAGCTTTAGCAAGA
Organism: Heliamphora pulchella; assembly: GCA_032270985.1. Classification (NCBI taxonomy): domain Eukaryota; kingdom Viridiplantae; phylum Streptophyta; class Magnoliopsida; order Ericales; family Sarraceniaceae; genus Heliamphora; species Heliamphora pulchella. The sequence goes on along the minus strand of JAULJZ010217975.1, from coordinate 13,655 downwards.
AAACTCGAAGAAGTTAAAAAGTTGTTATTATCTGATGATGATGAACCAGAATCAACCAAAGCATTAGATATGGACGAGGATCGGGATAGGAATCTTGTGCTTATAGATAAAAAATATAGTCAGAATTGTGATGATTCAAGTGATTTTGGGGAAAGGCTAGAAGTAGCGATTCAGTTTGGATCAATATCATTTAACGTCGATTGTAACATGATTTTAATTTTGCCAAAAGTGTTTAAGGAAAAACCAAATCAACCTTCCAATCTCGACGGGGATGTCGAAGATAGGTCAGAAGTTGCTGTTACAATCGATGAAATGCGAAAAAGAATGCCTTTGTCACAGACTACAGGCATTGAGAAAGATTGGACAGAAAAGTCTCAAGTGGTAATACAGGCGCCAGAGGAGGCTCTGATAAAACATTTAAAGCCACTGTAAGTTACCGATGTCGTCGATGGTAAACATATTGATAGAGTTTTGATCGATAATGGAGCTGTGGTTATTATTTTACCATCAAGGATGTTGAAAGAATTGGGTAAAACAAATGATTTGCTATCAACAGAAGTTACAGTAAGCAATTTCCCTGGGGAAGCATCATCAACATGAGGTGTTTTAACATTGCGACTGTCAATTGGTGGAAAGAAAATGAATGCTACTTTTTTTTGTGGTAGACTCATCTTCAAATTACAACATGCTTTTAGGTTAAAATTAAATACATTCAAATGGATGTGTCACATCATCCCTGCACCAAGCTCTTATCTTTTTAACACAAAGAGATGATGAATGAGGTAAAGACATGGAGATATGTTGAGCTGACAAGAATCTATTTTTTGCTGAGACCAACAATGTTGAAGCTCCATTGTACAAGCCTGAAAGAGGCTCGTCATTTGATATGACTAATAATACAAATCTAATTAGGGAGCAGGTATTGCACGTGATGCGAGAAGGATTAAAGGAAGCAAGTCCGAATTTTTCAAGGCCTAATATAATTAAAAAGCCTATAGTTAAAAGCAAGGTTTATGAAGATAGGACCAGCGGATAGTGATGCTAAGATGAAGGAAGAAGAAACAATAAAGTCTACTTTCCAGAGACTTTATATGTTTTTCCTCAAAAGAAGACTGCTAGAAGAAAACGCTTCCAATTGTAATTGGGCTGAATGTGTGTTAAATGATAGCCCAGATAATTGTAAGAATTTGTCGATAGAGGAACTTACAACTGCACCGGTAAAACTAGATGATCTTTTTGTAGAAGTGCAGGATAAGTTAGATGAGGTTAATTTGGGATCTTGTTATGATCCTAGACCTGTTTATGTAAGTTCTGAGTTAAGTGATGAAATGAAAAGCAGATTTGTAAGTCTTTTTAGTGAATATAAAGATTGTTTTGCATGAAAATATGAAAAAAAAAGCCAGGATTAGATATGAATCTGGTAGAACATCGATTACCTATTAAACCTAATTTCTTACCTTATAAACAACCACCTAAAAAAATGAGTAATGAAGTAGTTCTTCTAATAAAAGAAGAAATTAAATGGCTATTGAAAGCAGAATTTATTAGAACGACCAGATATGTCGATTGGTTATCTAATATAATCCCAGTGATAAAAAAGAATAAAAAAATTAAGAAATTGTATTGATTATCAAAATTTAAATACAACAAACCCAAAATATGAGTACCTTATGCCTATAACTGGCTTATTAATAGATTTAGCGGTTAAAAATGAAATTCTATCCTTTATTGATGAACATGCAGGATACAATCAAATATTTATTGCTTCGATGGTTACTCATAAAATAGCATTTAGGTCCCCAGGGGCTCTGGAAACTTTCAAATAGATTGTCATGCCATTCGGTGTAAAAAAAATGTTGGAGCTACCTATCAAAGAGCAATGCATAGTATTTTTCATGATTTTATTGAAAAAATTATAAAAGTATATATAGATAATATTATGATTAAATCTCATCAACAAAAAGTGCATTTAGAATACCTTTGACAAGTATTCAAAATGATGAGACATCATCAACTCAAAATGAATCCACTGAAATGTGCCTTTAGAATTTCTGCAAACAATTTTTTAGGTTTTTTGGTATATAAAAGAGAAATAAAAATTAATCAAAATAAAGCTAAAACTATATTAGAAGCCAAACCTCCTTCAACTAAGAAAGAGTTGCAAAAGTTTTTAGGTCAAATAAATTTTCTTCGGAGGTTCATATCAAACCTAGCAGGAAAAATTTTAGCTTTTTCTCCTCTAATTAAATTAAAAAGAGTTAAGTTCAGATGGGAGCAGAAATAACAGATGGCATTCGATAGTTTGAAAATATATTTAAGTAAGTCACCCGTGTTGATGCTACCAACTCCAGGTCAGCCTCTCAAGTTATATATATCTACCAATGAAAAATCAATAGATAGTTTGTTAACTCAAAATAATAAACAAGGGTATGAGCAAGCAGTTTATTATTTAAGTAGAAAACTGCATGATACTGAAATAAGATATACCTCAGTTGAAAAATTATGCCTTTCTTTATATTTTTCTGCAATAAAATTAAGGCATTATCTTTTACCATTGACAGTATATGTTATTGCCTAAACAGATATAATTAAATATATATTGTCTAAGCCTATGTTGAGAGACAAACAAGGAAAATGGATCCTTGCCTTAATAGAATATAATTTTATATATGTTCCTCAAAAGGCAATAAAAGGACAAGCGTTAGTTGATTTCTTAGCAGATCATCCAAATATAATGTTAGAAAAAGATTTATTCAAAATTAATTGTATAAAAGTACTTTAGAAATTAATGTTCGATGGGTCAATAACAAAACAAGGTGTGGGGGCAAGCGTTGTCGTTGTTTCACCAAAAGAAAAGATATATAAGTTTGCTTTTCAATTAGATGAGCAAGTCCTTTCAAATAATCAAGCTGAATATGAAACATTGGTTATAGAACTTGAATTAGCTCTAAAATTCCAAATAATTCATTTAAAAGTTATTAGGGATTCACAATTAGTCATTTGACAAGTGATAGAAAGTTATCAATATCACAATAACGCATTGAACAAATATTTGAATAAAGTTAAGAGCTTCATAATGAACTTTATTAAAGTTCGATTTGAACATGTCCTAAGATTAAAGAATAGTGATGCCAATAAAATGGCACAGTTAGCTTTTGAAATTAAAATTCCAAAATGACAAGATGAAAAGTTAATAAGAATACAAAAAAGAAAATGGTTATCTTCACAGCAAAAGAGAACACCTTTGGAGGTATTTTACAATGATTCAATAGAAGATGATTGGAGAACAGAAATAAAAAAGTTCTTACAGAATTCAACAATAATAATTGATCGAACTACAAAGTTTCGAGCAGTGAATTATATATTATTAGAGGATAATCTATTTCGAAGATCTTCAGATGGGTTATTACTTTTATATATTAGTTAATTCGAAACCATTAAAGTAATGGCTGAAGTGCACGGAGGAATTTGTGGATCTCATAAAGCGGGAGAAAAAATGAGATGCTTGATTAGAAAATATGAATATTATTGGTCATCAATAAGAAAAAATTGTATGTCATACGCTAATAGGTGTCAAGAATATCAAAAGCATAGAACTATTCAAAGAGTCCCAGCTTTACCATTACATTCGATTATAAAACCTTGGCCATTTAAAGAATGGGCAATAGACTTGATAGGTCAAATCCATCCGCCATCTTCATAATAACATGATTTTATTTTAGTAACTACATATTATTTTACAAAATGAGCTGAAGCAATTCCTATGAAAGATGTAACTCAAAAGAGTGTAATACAATTTATAAAAGAACATATAGTCCATCGATTTGGATTACCATAATCAATAACCGTAGACTAAGGGATTTTATTTAATGATAGCGAGCTAAAAAGATTTGTCCAAGAATTTGAAATTCAAATTATCAATTTTACACCTTACTATGCCCAGGCAAATGGGCAAGCTGAATCTACTAACAAAATAATTAAAATAACTTTAGCAAAGGTTATCGAAGATAATCCCAAGAAGTGGCACAAATTATTTTCAGAAGTGTTATGGGCTTATCGAATATCAAAAAAAAAATAGTACACAACTACCCTATTCAATCTAGTATATGGTCATGTGGCTGTGTTACCTATAGAAGTAACTGTTTAGTCACAAAGGATAGCTCACCATGGCCATTTATCCAATAATCAATACTATGAAGCCATAGCAATAGAGTTAGATGATCTCGAAGAATATAGACTGCAGGCTCTTACCAATATTCAAGCCCAAAAGAAAAAGATCGAAAGGGCTTTTAATAAGAAAGTAAGAAACAAAGATTTTACAGAGAGTGACTTTGTTTGGAAAACTGTTTTGCCATTAGGATTAAAGGATACTGAGTTTGGCAAGTGGTTACCAAATTGGGAAGGCCCCTTTCGAATATCAAAAGTGTTATTAAAAGGGAAATATCATTTAGAATCTCTCAGTGGTGAGTTGCATAAAAGAACAATCAATTGGAGATTCTTAAAAAAAAATTATCCAACTATGTGGGAAGCAATGAAAGAACATTAATGTTTCCATAAAATCTAATCTCTACAAAAGGTCTTTGTATAGAAAGTCATACAAATCCCTTAAAAAATTTTCACTCGATAGCTAAGACCTTGAATTTAAATTGTGATTGGCCTATGTCATCTAAAGTAACTTGGACCTTGACTAGGCTATTTTCTATTTGAGAAAGAATACTTTCTGTTTCTTAGATCAGAGATTCTTTTTCTAAATTCAATGCATGCCTTGCAAGGCATAGTTGCTGAAGTCTTGGCTCCAATTGATGTTCTTTTTCTTGAAGTTGGTGGTTTTTCTGCTTGATCTAGAGAGCTTTCCCACGATTAGTAGAAACTAATGTAGAGACAACCTTCATAGACTCAACATAGGCATGTCGTGCTTGGATAGTTTCTTGGTAGTATTGAGCAAGAGTTATTTTACCAGAAAGCTCAGTGGTCATCACGGAGAACTTTGCTCGCTGCTCAAGGTTAAAAATAATTTTGGCAACAACTGATAGCTGGTTAATGCAAAAAGTTAATTCCCGAGATTTCAAAGATATTAACTCTTCGAAAGGGAAAGCAAGAAGAGTGTGAAAATGCTACAATTCTTGCTCAACAGATGGATCAACATAATGTTTAGGAGGAGTGCTAGATACATTAGCCATGGAATAAGTAAAAATTTCCATATGACTAAGAAGATTGTCAAGAACATCCTCTGAATGAGTATCCTTTGGAAAGTTAGATACATCAACCTATATGCAACAGACATGCAAAAGAAATGTTAATAGCTAATGAGAAAATTTTGATATTAGTTATTCTAAAAGAAAACACTTTACTTGAATTGATGGTGTATTACTAATCGAAGCAGATACATGAGCCTGGGAAAGATCATTCGATTGATCTAATTCTTGTTGATCTTTGGTAACCATCATAGGTTCTTCTATTGATTCAGTTGATACAGTAGTATGAACTACTTCAACAGAAGGAGCCTCATCGATTGTTGTAGGAGGGATGAAAGACACATCTTCTTGCATCCTCATAGGAGACCCAATATTTTCTTCGAAAGGGGTCTCAATCTCGATAGGAGAATGAGATGTAGTGTTTGATCCCATTGTTTGATTCCAAGATTAGCAACAAGGATGGGAGTATAGTTGAGATCACGAGACTGAAAATATAAAAAAAAAATTATTTACAGATTGTTAATGGAAGTAAACAAAGGTATACTAATAAAAAGATAAATTACCTTTGGATAGAGCACCTTAATCTTTTTTCCTCCACACTTAAATATAAAAGCTGAAGCTCTATAAGCCTGATTAAGGATAGGGACTTCTTCATCAAGAATGGGACTTAAAGAACTTTCACGAATTTGGTCTTTTGAAAGTTCCTTATCTTGTTCGTTTTCCTTTCTTTTCCTTTTTTTTCTTTTTCTTGTCTTCTCTATGCAATCTTTTTTCCTTCCTCTATTCTTTTTCTCAATTTCTCTTCTCTTTTCAATCTTCTGAGCTCATCATTCTTTTGTAATTATTTTTTCACTTTTTCCTGTCTCTCTTTCTTTTCTTGCTTCTTCTAATTTCTGTTGTTCTTCTACTTCCTTTGATTTTTGTTGTTCTTTTCTTTTCCTCTTTTTCTCTTTTTTTCTTTTTCTCTGTTCTTCTCCTTCTTTCCTCTTCATCATTATTTCTTTCTCTTTTTTTTCTCCATTTCTTCCTTTTCTTTTTTCCTTTGTTCCTCTCCATCTTGTTTTCGATTCTCTTCTTCTTCTTCTGATTTCTTTCGATTTTTCTCTGCTTTTCTTCTCTTATCTTCTTCTACTGCTTTCTTCTTCTTTATCCCTTTCTTCTTCCTATTTTCTTCTTCTCTCTTAATCTATCTCTCTTTTGAGGCAGCATAAGCTGTAAAAGCATCCTTTATAAGCCCACCAGTAGGGGCTTTAGAAGCACCCTTTTTCTTTTTGGTATAAATAAAAATTCTTTTACTTTTATCTTTCGGGCCTGTTTGAGATGATTTCAACCTATCAGCTAATGTTTGATCATTAGAGGAAGTATCTGAATCTGAACCTTGTGTAGGTTGTGTCTGAATTTCTTTAATAGGTGCACAAGATGTTGGAACAGCAACAGTTAGAATTTTAGTATCAAAAGCTGTAGAAACCTAATGATTAGAATTTAAAAAAATAGGAAAATTTAAAGAAAAAGTTCAAATTATTACCTTGAACTGAAGCATCAAGTCGACCTTGTCAATTTTGATATGACAATCGAGTTTGATAAAGATCCTTTGAAAAAAACGAAGCTGGGCTAGTTAGACTGGAAGGTTGAAATTCAAAAAATTTGAAAGAGAGGAGCCTTTGCATTTAGTTGTTTTGAATAGAGTTAGCCAACTCTACCTCCCTCATCGAAACTCTATTCTCAACAACCTCCTCAATTGATGGGTGCATGAAAGGTAATGGAATTCCTTGAATAAGTCCAAATTGCCTTGCACATTGACTTTGGGAGTAATTCTCAAAACTGCAATTATAAAATCTGGTGGAAGATATAGAACTACTAGTCAAAATGTATCGAGAAATTAATACACTGGCCCAGAACCTTTCTCAACAGATGATGTCGGATTCAGATAAAGAAGGAGAAATATCATCTTAAGGGAAAGTTAAACGAGAAGAAAAAAATTAGAATTGGTGGAAGGGCTGAAATTCCTTAGGTTTCTTAACAGGTGGCAAGGAAAAGAAAATTGAGAAGTAATATTCGAAAGAATATTTTGTATGGTCAGAATACTGAGATAAGAAATAGTCAGCATAGCTAAGGCGGGGATCACCAAGAATAGTGTTATACCTTAGATCAAGGTGAGAAAAACAAGCATATAACCATGCTTAGAAAATCCAAAAAGAGCCTCCACAACTATCGGAGATTTCTTTTTCAACAAAGGTGAACAAACCTTTGTATAAAGTGCTTAACACAAAAGGGAGGGGCTAGAGCTAATTTCTTTCACTGTGCTAAACAAATGGCAATAGGAAGGTATTCTCTAGTCACTTTAATACCAAGAATAGTAAGAAGGAAATGACAAAGCCAAAAGAGATAAAATGGTACAATCTCTTTGAAAGAAGGAGAAACAGTAGAAGGAACATTATAAATTTTCAAAACCTCCGAATACTCCATCCCTAAAGCCTTTATAAACTCTTCTACAGTAGGATCAGGGGTTAACAATGCACTTATCTCTAGGCCCATTGATGGAAGGACAGTAAGGTGAACGACGTCTAAAATTATAGGGGAAAGGAACCCACAAGACAGTAACATCGCGTTGCACGACGTGGACCAAAAGCAAGCAGCAGCACTGATTACCCATTTGTTCATGTCCAAGGTATAAGTTAAAAGCATAATGGTCTCTCTTATGCCTAAGGTGTCCCAACATTTCCCAATATATGTTTCCATACGAGAAACCCAGATACTCCAATCAGCTCTAAGGATAATCCAAGTACGAAGAGGTGACGAACCTTACCACTATGTCTAATTTAAATGAGGACGATGAAGGAGAAAAAGTTCAGTAGGAACCAATGGGTAGCTTGAAGAAAATGATTCAGGAATATTCGGCTAAAAAATAGGGCCCAGAATGTACGAGGAGCTTAAATTAGGGCTCGAAATCAAGATTTCATGATTTCCTTGCTCATCCGTAAAGTTTCGTAGTTCTTGTGAAAATCTTCTAGCAACTAGAACCTCATATGAAAGTTTAGAGTTTTTCTTAGGAGCCATGGTAACGAAAGTTCGAAAGGTTCAAGCGTAGACAGAGAAGAGACAGAATGACGTTAAGGTTTCTACGCGTGGTTATTCAAAAAACATACCTTTTTAGAACCTGTTTTAAATGTTGCCGTTTTGATAATTATGAAAAACTATGAGGCATTAAATTAAACTCATTTATTAGGTTTAAAAAAATTCAAACCCAACCAATGAAGGGGGCATTTCTTTACACCATATTTTGTTAATAATAATGATAAGTGTTAAATAAGCCTATCAAAAGTTGTAAAATTAATAACCCATCGAATAACAGAAAAGTTATTGAAGCCTTTTAAGGCTCAGTAGGTAGTTCCTTTCGAATAACCCTAGTCGAATTTAATTCTTGGATTGCAAAAATAATATTACTAGTCTAGAAAGATGCTTTGGATGAATCATTCAGAAATAAATCTACGTGGCGTAGCAAAATGAGCATAAGACACACGTTTGTTGTTTCTAATCAGGAAATAACCGCCGTAGTTGGTTACACGTTTTCCTGAGCAGTTGAATAGGCACAATCAGGCGAAAGCAGTTAAAAGGCACATTCAGATGAGCACGTTCAGGCAAAATTGACAAGTGGTAGTTCTGTGTTTGGAACTGCAAGAGACAGTTAAGAAATTGCAGGCAACGTGTAGTATTTCAAATGTGACGAAACAGTTATTAGAAGTTACCAGCGGTTACTAAAATAGATTTATAAATAAGTTAATTGCAATTGAATAGACACAGCAATAACTTGGCAAATTGCATATCTTTTCTTTTAGGGTAAATTATACTAACCTCCCCTGATATTTATCAAAGCATCAACCACCTCCCTTGTGGTTTCAGAAATGTCACTAACCTCCTATCTGATTTAGTTTTTGCATCAAATTAGTCCAACCGTCAATATTTTCGTTAATTTTAATGGAAACACTGTTTAAAAATTTTAAAAATAATAAAAAATTATTTTTAAATTATTTTTTGTATTTGAAACATTTTGTTATTATAATTAGAAAATATTTTTATTTTATTTTTATTTTTTATTAAAAAAAACAGTGTTACTGTTTTTAGAAAAAAAAAAACTGTTTTTAAAAATAATAAAAAAAACTGTTTTTAAAAATAATAAAAAAAAGAGTTTTTTTATTAAAAAAATAGTGTACTGTTTTTTAGAAAAAAATAAAAATAAAATAAAAAATATTTTCTAATTATAATAATAAAATGTTTCAAACACAAAAAATAATTAAAAAACAATTTTTTATTAATTTTTTAATTTTTAAACAGTGTTTTCGTTAGCTTTAACAGAAATATTGATGGTTGGTCTAATTTGATGCAAAAACTAAATTACAGGGGAGATTAGTGACATTTCAAAAATCACAAGGAAGGTAGTTGATGTTTTGGTAAACCTCATGGGAGGTCAGTGTAATTTACCGTAATTTTAACTATATGTTAAAAAATATTTTAAACACTCACAACTTCTGCTACAACTTATAATTACTTTTTTTTTAATTTCAGTTACAAAATACAATATTTACTAAATACTTATAATTTTTGTTACAAACTACAATATATAAACTATTAGTAGTAGTTTTGTCAAACACTACCTATGCCAAGTTACTAAATGAAATCTTAATTATTTTAAATGTTGAAAGCTTTCTACATATAATATTAAAAAATTTAAACAAAAAAAAGTAATTTCAAAAAATTAAAATAAGCAAAAATTCATCATTTCATCTCAAACTAAGGCCTTTTTACATAAATTCATCATTTTATCTCATACTAAGGGTATGTTTGGGATAGTTTTTCTTTTGGCATTTTATTGTTGCTTGTTTTTTTTTTTTTTTTTTGTCTTTTTTGAACTTTTTTGCATTTTTGGTCTTTTTTTTTTCATTTTTTCAATTTATCATGAGAAAACAAATCTAAATATATAGTCATTTTGGCAAAAGTTTAAAAATATTTACTAAAAACGAAAAAACCCTTATAAAAGCCTTAAAGTAGCTTTTTCGTCTTACATGAAATTCTTTTTATTTTTGATAAAAAAAACTTATTTTTCTGATTCATAGCTAGAGAAATTTTTAAAAGTATTATTATTTGAATTAAAACAAATATTTTTACTAATAACGAAAAGAGCCATATAACAAATTCTATCCCACATGGTGCCTAAGCCTTTGACATATCTTAGGCAAAATCAAATATTCAAATAATCCATCACCATGTTATATATTTAGAGCATCTCTGATACTAATATTATTTTGATTAATTAAGATTAAAAAGTATAAAACAGGTCACTTTTTTATGTATCCACTCTAAATATATTTTAGTTAGTTTAAATTCACAAAAAGATATATCAACTCATGTTTGGTAATGTAGCTAACGATATACCATATTTTATTGGTCAACTTTTTTTACTAACCTTCAATACAAAAATGTAAAATACAAAATAATTAGTGAAATAGAGAGTGTTAGAGCACTTAAGTTTGTACTAACTAACTATTTTAATTACCGAGCCTCGTATATCAATCACACACTGATATAAAATTCAATGCAATATATATTAATTTATATACGGTTGAGACTTAATCTCATCTAAAACCACGTTATTCTAAATGAAAAAGCCGCAAAAATAAGTTCAGGTGACGAAGCTCTTGTTTGTGATGTTTAAAAAGCTTGGGTTTTGAAAGGTTTAATTTATTTTTTTTAAAAAAATATTTGGGATAAATTATTTAAGGTGGTTTTTTTGGCTTTTTATTAAAATGTCTAAAATGTATTTATTTTTTGCTTTTAAATTATAGTGTTTTGAATATTGGCACAAACTTTTTCATTGATTAGAGTCATTTTACACACAAAAAAAAATTGAAGTGTTTGAATGTATATAGAATTTTTTTTGAAAAAAAAAAGTAAAAAAAGCTAGTGAACTTTTTAGAAATACCAATACTATAACTTAAAAATTGCTTTTTTTGCAAAAAAAAAAAAATACCTACCATTTTAGAAACTAGTTATTACACGTGCCTAAGCACCCAATTATTTAATTTTAGTAATTTAAAAATAAAATATAAAGTAATATTAATAATTATATAATAGATAATTAGCTAATTTTAATGCAACTAATTAAAAATATTATTTTGTTAGTTTGCTAATTTATGAATGTAAAAGAATATGAACAACAAAATAATAAACTTAAAAGCTAAATTATTTTTTTGTTGGATCGGTAGAAAGAAAAGCAATATCAATTATTATTATTATTTTTACATAAAAAAACATGAGATGGAGATAGAACAAAAGGGAAATCCAAGTTTTTTTAAATTTTTATTTCAAATGTTGAATTTTTAAGCAATTATAGCCTTGTTTGGGAACCGACTTTAAGTAGGACTTTTTGTCTTTTTGATTAAAGTCCAAAAGCCCAAAAAATCTTGTTTGGTAATTTAAAGGCTTTTAACTTTTTAGCCTTTTTTTTTACATAAATGTTTTAATATATATTTTTAAGAATATTATAACTTTTATTATACACATCTATTTTTTTTATAAAAATTATATTGTTTTAAATTCACTTGTCAAAATCTATCAAAAAAATCTATATTGAATATAAAATTATCTAAAAATAAATTGTAAAAAATATAACAACTTTAACTTTTTGTTTTTTGATTTAAAATCATTTTAAGCCAAAAATTTTTGTTTATTGCCTTTTGGCTTAAAATGTCCATATACTTCATCAAATGAATTTTTTATTTATTTAATTTAAAATAATTTTATACAAAAAAATCTAATTTAAAATCAAATTACCAAATTAAACCTATATAGATATTACATCTAATTTATCTTGATATTTCTATGTCAAATATGGGCTTAGTTGGCGTTGCAAGCCGCTTGGGCTGGCTTGAAGCTCCCGTGAATCCAGCTTTATACCGGAAAATGTCAAGAGCTCCCCTTTTAAAATTCCTTTAGCCCGTGTTTGGTGTGTCCGTAGAATGTAATTGGCTATTGGTGTAGCAGTTGAGGTAGAGGACGACTTTTCGAATTAGGGGTTATTGAGATACATCTTCTTAATCTCGAGAAGGGAAGATTTCACCTCCTTATCAGAATCACTAGACAAGATGATTTGTCTCCTACCGCCAAACACAAGTTTTAACGCCAGCGATGGTAAGAGTTTCTATGGCTTTCAAGAGATTAAGAACAAAAAACCCCAAATTCAAAACCCTAGGCACACAGAGAAGTGCGAATAGAGAAAGGATGAACAAATTCAAGGGAAAAACATTCTTATTGCAGAAAATCGAGAGTAAGGAAAAAAGAGAATGGATTACTCGGCTTCAAGACAAGAATCACAGCAAAAACTCTCCAACTTTTGAGGTTCACCTGAAAATCTTCTTTCTCTCTCTTGTTAGAACACTTAGAATGCAAATGATTTCCTTTACTGTGATTTGAAAGTCGATATAGGCGCCTAGAATGCCAACGGTTGATATTGCTCCAAACTTGGCACCATCTACGGTCTAAAGATGCCATCCAAAGACAGCAACAAAGACAGTACGATGATTGACACATGTCACCATAGTACGTATACCACCCCTCGAAAACTGTCACTGCATTGTTCCCTCCTCTTGAAAACCTCAAAAGCCGTCTGCCAGTTGTAATGGTGTAACTACCGAAAGGCTGGTTTGATGATCAAGATTCACTTTTCTAACGTCCGGCCCTCAAAACACTCTAAGAGACCCACCTCGAATTGAACATGGAGTTGAGTAGGCCTCTACGCATATTCTTCCTCGAGCGCCCTCAATGGAGCGCACTGACCAAGAATAGGGAACTATTGATATGGTTAAGAAAGCTAAAGCACAGGCCTTAAGACAGCTCAATCCGGTAGTAGTCAAGCCCACCTAATCGCGATATGTATCCGTCTGCTGACCACGTGTAATTGGGATGGTCAGAATGGTTCAACCGAGTATCCGACCAATTGCCCAGGTTCGACCAATTGCCTAGGTTCGGATCTCTGGTTAGCCTTCTCATTAGGAGTATACAAGAGACCTGAGAAATTCAAAACTCGAATCAATCCAACTTCTATAAATTGGGTTGGTTCGATTTTTACAAGTAATTAATTTGGTCTTCTCCCAAAAAAGACAAATCAATAATATTGGTTCGATTCTTGAATTAGTTTGGAATTAACTAGAATCAACCCAAAAATCGAATATATATATATATATATAACAATTAGATTACATATATAATTATTGTGAGATTTATTTAAAAAATTAATTTTTTTTTCCTTTACAAATTAGAAAAAAAAAATTAGATTAGATAATTATTATTAGTTGTTATTTATTTATTATGTGTTATTTATTTATATGAATTGTTTTATTAGATATTTGTTATTTCTTTTACTAAATAGATTGTAAAATAATTATTTAAATTTTTATTTCATAATTT
>JAULJZ010217954.1:0-18017 GCA_032270985.1 Heliamphora pulchella | reverse complement strand
AATTCGATCTGTTCGACCTAGCCAAGACCAGCTACTATAACGATGTACTACAATCGTACCAATGAAATGTCCGGGTCTATTGCGATTGTGAGCCTACTTGCATAATCTGTCAGAACCTTTGATCCGATCTTCCGTGTAGCACACACCGAGTCAAATACTGGATAGAATATACGGACTATGCATTCATATTAATCTATATCACAAATATCCACATTTTAATTTTTATTCCATTAAGAAACAATTTTAATCTTTCACCACTATATTACATATAGGTTGCAGATGAATTAATCGCAAAAAATAATATATCGATTATCATGAAGTGGATACCACATGGGCCTCTTCTAGATGTGATAAAATATTCGGGTTATATCATAAATGGTTTGTCGTTACCACACAAAAGATTGTGAAAGCTCACGAGTCAATCAGAATAATAGAGTTAGCTTTGTTAGTTCTAGGCAACCTAAGAGTGGGGTGAATTGGGTCTTGAAAAGATAATAACAATTTATAAAACCTTTTTGAAAACCTTTTAATAGTGCAAACAAGTATAGCAAAATAATCAAAGATTAAAGTAAAGCAAAGAAAAGCGAAGCAATTAATTACAAAAAAAAAAAATTAAAGTAAGGCAAATATTAAAGAAGTTAAGGATAGAGAAAATGAACCGGACACCAAGGATTTATAGTGGTTCGGTTTTTTTCATACTTACGTCCACTCCTCAAGTCTTCCCTTAAGAATTTCACTAAACCAGAATGCTTACGGGTGCATTCAAAACTTTTTTACAACTCTAAGACGATACTATGAAAAACACGCCCATGTTTTTCTTCTAATCTCTTGAGTTCTTCTTTGATAAGATTTATTCACTGACTCAAAGGACAAAGAATGACTCACCCTTGAATACAATAAATGTGAGGATTTAATAAGTATCACTCACTCTCTTTATAGAAATGATTGGTAATAAATCAAGAAGTAAAGAGAGATGAAATATAAGAGCTAAAGTTACAGCAATAAATGAGATCTTAAAAAATATGACTTTGAATCAAGCAATACAACAATGATAGAAGGTCTCCAGATCCTTTAAATGCTAAGGAGTAACTTCTTATATAAGTTCTTGAAGTTTCATGACCGTTTGAGGTAGGTGAGGGTATTAAATGCAAAAAATCTAACCGTTGAAGTCTGTCGCAAATTTGAATTTTCGCCGCAGGTGTCGACACAAAAGCTTTTTGGTCAACACAAAATGTCTAGGACATGGTTCTTTAAGTGATTGGGTCGACTATGATCTTCTGAGGTGTCGACACAATTTCTGCATTCTTCTCACCAATACAACGGTGTTGACACATTTGGTTTTGGTGTTGACTCAATAGTTCTTCAACTTTCCAGAAAGGACAACTTGTGTCAACCCTTTTTACCTTTGGTGTTGACACTAAAATTCTGCAGGAACCTTCGGGAGATTTGTGTCGACTCATTTGAACTTTGGTGTCAACTCAAAATTTCTTTAGGTGGGCTCGGGATATTTATGTCGACTTGTCTTCAATTTGTGTCGACTCACAAAATCTGTAGGTGATCTGAGTACTTTTGTGTGGACTCATCTTCAATTAGTGTTGACTCAAAGTTCCAGGAAACAAAAGTGAGGAACTACTTTTGTGTCGACTCTTTTTTAGTACAGAAAGCTTCGACTCTTTTGTGTCGATTCAAACTCTAGTAGTGTCGACACTAATTTTGATACCTAAAATATCTTTAAAGAATATGTTAGGGTATCAACTCATTTGCTCAAAGGTGTTGACACACTTGATATCTTCAAGTATTCTTTGTCTTAAAGTGTTGACTCAATTATCAATTAGGTCAACAAACAATATTTTCCTAGTGTTAATCTATTTGAGAGATGAGTCATTTCATATGGCTAAAGGTGTCAACTCATTTGTTCAGTTTATGTTAACACTACCTTTTTAAAAATATTAAATATTATCCTTTTAAAACAATTTATTCTTAGAAAATGAATTATGAAAATCATCAAAATCTAAATAAAAAACCCTTGGGCTAACAATATATCCTTTTTGATGATTACAACAATTTTAATATTTTCTAGAAAATATTTAAAATGATTTTCAACAAGGGTTCTACTCTTATCGTTATGCTTTAAACAAGATATGCATTTACAATAGGTAGGCATTCAATAATAGTGTAATGTACATTCATAAGATGATTTGCAATTGTAATTCATAAACATTTTGAATTCATTAAAATTTCTGCATCAAATCAAATATGTGCAAGGTGATTTTTCAAATCCCAAACATCAAACATAGTGATATATAGAGAGCATGCTATCAAAAGGGATTTAATCATTCTCAAACATATAGACATTTATTCATAAGCATAAAAGAAAGTATGTTAGAAAGTATGTTCATCACATCACAAACATCAAAAAGAGGAATGTATGTTTAAGCTACAACTTCTCCTTCTCAAGCATAAACATTACTGAATGATAAATGTTTGTTTATGTTTAAGAGTTACATCTTCTCCTTCCAAACCAAAAACTACTGAATGAATAATGTTTGTTAATGTTTTCCTTCACTTCCCTACTTACCTTTCCTTTCTTTTCTCTCCTTTCGGAATCAGCAAAAGAGGGGTAGTCACTGGTCATCTTGTTTTCCTTCATCTTGGCTTCTTGTTTTTGCTTTCTCTTTGAGGCTCTCTCCTTAGAAGAATGGGCACGCTCGTCCTTTTTCTCAGCTGCAGCCATAGCATCTAAGGTGGCAGCGAGGGCCAGATCAGCTTCACGTTTTAGGCGGGTAACTTTCTCTTCCTTTGATTCTTTGACCTTGAATTACTTTTCCCAGGCCTCTTGGAGCCATTTCAGATGGTCTTCAACCTTGCGAGTGTTGTTGTGAATAACAGTGATGATTCTCTAATCGTATTCTTTGCGCACTTGCTACAGAATAGTCTTGTTGCAATTGACAATGGACACAAGGCTGTCGTCCATAGTCTTGCACAATGCTATTCCAACATCAGTGGCATTCTCAACATCACGTCGTAGTGCATGATTAGTTTTGTCAAGGTGTTTCACTTTTTCAGATAAGGATGAGATGGTGTTATTTAAGTCAAACATGTCTTGATCGATTTTTGTTTGCAAAGAAGTCAGGGATGAGGAAAGACCTTGGATCAAAGAGACTACTTCAGATAAATCAACAATTAGAAATTATCCAAAAAAAGAAAATCAACAATTGAAAAATAAGAAGAAGTAAAGGGGGCAGGTGGAACATTAGAGTGAACAAGAGGAGGAGGAGCTTGTGAGGGCACACTGGACAGTCCAGGTGTGGTAGTTCGAATAGATGGAGGAGCAGGGGAGTCAAAATCAACGTGAATTGGAAAGAAATCTCGAGATGTAGAGGGATGGCGAGAAACAGATGGTGTACCACGTCTGATGGTCCAAACACCTTCAACCTTTGAGATTTGCATATGCTTCAGGGTAGAAACACCATACAAATCGTGTTTGGAGAAGGGGACCATCTTCTCAGCCGATAAATCTATGCCAAAATGGCAAAAGACTCGGGTAAAAAACATGTGTGGAAGGGAGGAGTTTGATTTTTCATAGGATTGCAACATATCACAAATAAATAGAAAACCTAAGTTTAGGTTTTTCTGTTCCAAAATGCACCACATGATAAAGATATGTAGATAAGAAACATCGCCGAACTTTCCCATATGAGGTAGGAAAATGTGATTGACCATGTGATGAAGTATCCTCATCTCAGGCTTGAGAGAGTTTGCTTCAAGAGGTTTTGATGGGTCAATCTCATTAACTTCAAAGATTTGAAGAATGGCATCATGAAATGAAAACCTTCGATGTCAATGGATCGTTTGTTATAAGGAACAAAAATGTCTCCCTCAGGAATGCAAAGAATCTCATTGAGGATGGAGAGGGTCAAATAAATCTCAGTACCATTCACCCAAGTGGTGATGGTGGGGGTTGGAATCGAAGAGATGTGAATGTGAGCATAAAAGACTTTGACTAATGTGGGATAGTGCGGGTCATGAGTTTGTATTAGCCTCTCCAACTCGAGACTAGAAAATAAATCTTTGAAACGCATTTCGATAGAATCAAAGAAAGTGAAATCCATAGATCGACCGGAGATTACCTTGCGATTTATGAAGGAAGAGAAGTAAAGTTGTTGGAATTTGATGGATTTGAAACTCAACGCCTCTGTCATCGCAACTGCTTCCGCTCCTGTCGCCATCGCTGTCAAAGTCATCTTCTTCTTCTTCGAAGCCCTAGGGTTTGAAGGGCTAGCGTCTCCAGTTCTCTTGCTACCTTTACTCATTGTTCTTGGAGACATTATGGTCGGTTGAAGATTGATTCGAAGAGAGGAGGGGAGATCGAGTTGACACGTTTTTCAAATGAGAGAAAAATGGCAGGAGATGAATGGTTTTATAAAGAGAGAGAGCGAAACAACATGAATGGTGGGGACCGTGTCTCTTTATATAGGCACAAACATTTGTGTCGACACAAATGACTTTTGAGTCCACACTTTTCTTCGCTAGTGTGGGTGTTCGAAATAAGAAATTGTGTCGACACTTTTCAGAAAGGGTCGACACTTTCGGCCATTTGAGTCGACACTTTTAACATTGGGTTGACCCAAATTTACCGAGAGTCAGACATCGAATTTGAGTCGACACTATATAGAAATGTGTCGACACTTTTTCCTGTAGTATTTTTTCTACATAGCTTTGAGTCAACTCAGGCACATATGTGTCGACACTTTTTCAAGAGGTGTCGACACTTTTCACACATTAATGAAGAATATCAAAAGCTTTGAAATGCATTAAAAAAGCATGGTTAGTATGACATATTAATCATGAATTTAGAGCACATAATATACCAAGTTCTCTTCTAACATAGCATATATATTTTTTTTAGATAATTAGCTGTAACATAAAGAAGGAAAACTAAATACAAGCTTACAACCCAGGCCATACAAACCCAACTTACTACCACCAAGACAAAGGCCCACAAAAAGCCAACCAAAAAACACGGCTTTAAGCTAAGCCGAAACCAATGAGACAACCAAATCGGACCATAACTAAAAGAAAAATGGGCAGGGAAACAAGGCCGCCATACATTAAGAATTAAAAGCTGTACCTCTAGAATTTACAAAAATAGTAGAACCTTTCAATTTACAAAAATGGATGAAAGGCTACTGTGAGATGTACCCAAAATCAGCCAGTCAAGAGCTAACGTCACAAACCAATATTCGAACCTGCTGCCATTCTTAACCAGATGTTATACAGAATGCCATCAGCCTGGACATCAAACCCTGCTGCCAAAAATAGTAGAACCTACTGCAACTAAAGGGAGCCCATAGCCTGGACAATAAAATCGAACAGGAGCAGCCCCAAAAATGTCAGCTAGTTGGTAATCGGTGCCTATGAATTCAAGTTCGATATTATCTTTTTGTACATGATCTCTTATAAAATGATGTCTAATCTCAATATGTTTGGTTCTAGAGTGTTGTATTAGGTTCTTGAATATATTAATTGCACTTGTGTTATCACATTTTATAGGGATATGATTTAAGCAAAAACCATACCCCTCTACTTGTTATTTCATCCAAAGAACTTGTGCACAACAGGTACCAGCTACTATGTACTCCGCCTCGGCTGTATATAAGGCTACAAAATTCTATTTTTTACTAAACCAAGAGATTAGTGAGTATTCTAGGAATTGACAGGTTCCACTTGTACTTTTTTTATCCACTTTACATCCGGCAAAATCAGCATCTGAATAGTTAAATAACTCAAAGGCTATTCCTCTATGATGAAATAATCCTAGGTTTTGTGTACCAAAGAGGTATCTAAAGATGTACTTACGTGTGAGTTTTGGGATTGGTATTTTTTGGTGTCATGAGGGATACACTGATGAGAGTGAGTTTTAGAGTGGTCTATGCTAACCCTATTCCTTGTAAACTTTCTCTCTGTGCAGGTTAGCTTGGAAACTTTAGGAGCTGAGTGTTCAGGTGGCTCAAGTGGCAAGAGCTTTCCTACCCCCACTCATGACCATGGTTCAATGCCTGGTCTCCCCTTCCCACTTACCCAGCAAAAAAAAAAGAAAAACTCTAGGAGCTGTGAGGCTTGTTTTTATCTTTTGATTCTGAGTGGTTATGTCACACTATATTGAGTGAGTGATGGGAGGTTTCTCACCTACATAAATTGTGTTTGTTCTATGTGTAGAGGTTCTCCTTGGGTAGCTGGAGTTAGATTTGCTTCTACCTTTTCTTTGGAGAGTTGAGTGATACACTTTGTGAGGAGTGGTGTGAGGCTGTTTTCTGATTTACTTTCTTCGTGTGCACAGGTCTCGCGTGGCGGCTTATCCCCATAAGAAGAAGCCTCGGATTTGATGCTTTGGTTTCGATCTTGTGGACCTGCGGCTGCTCTTATGGTTTGATATGGGTTTGGTGTTGGCTTCGCTGGCCCTGGTGGGTCCTTGTTCAGCTGTGTTGCCTAGCTATGAGGGATGTTCATAGCTTATCTTTTGATCTTGTTTTGCTACTGTTGTGTCCTTCTTTTCGGCTTGGGTTCTCTATGCTCTTGGTGTTGGTCTCATTTTGTTATATGTTTATGTTTGTCAGGTCTATGTTATATTTGTTTTGTGTCTTGTCTATTTGTGTATAGCCTTCCCCTTACGGCTTGTGTAAGGGCATGTCTGAGTGGGTGTGTAGGTGAGTGTGTTGTTGTGTTTAGGTTGCTTTGGTCAGTTTTGGTTGGTCTTGCTGGTGCAATTTTTGATGGCTCTGGGCCATGTTTATTTTGTGTGGGTATTAAATTGTTAATATAGTGAATGTGGGTTGCTGCGGTTATGTATGGCTGTTGTTACCTTGCTGCGGTCCATATCTGTTTGGTCTATATTAATTCCTTACTGTTGCAGTTTGTGAGCATGGCTGGATGTTGTTGGGCAATAGCTTGGATGGTTCTTGCTTGGGCGCTTGCCCTGTTTTGTTTTACTTGGGCTGTTAGCTTTTGCTTCGGCGGTTTCTTGAGTTTGAGCTACTTTTGGATGTATAGGCATCTTTGGTCTCTTGTTGGTTGGTTTTCTAGTCCATTAACCGAATGGTGTTATACCTTAGGCATCCATTTTTTGAGCATGTCTAGTGTCTTTTAGTTCCTTGTTTAGTTGGTTTTGGCTTAGCCTAAAGTCGTTTTTGTTTTTTGAAGCGGTCTCCGTTTATTTGCTTGTTTATGGTTGGTTATGGCTAAGCTTAAAGTCTGTTTCTTGTTGCTTCTGGCTTTGTTTCTTGTGGATGGTTTGTAAGGCCTGGGGTGTGCCCCTTGTATTCGTGTATCTTTTTCTTTTTTTATAATACATTTAATTACCCAAAAAAAAGATGCGCTTAACAACTGTCACATGTGATTCTTTTGAATTAGATTGAAATCTAGCACACATGCATATACTAAACATGATATCAGGACGGCTAGCAGTTAAGTATAATAGAGATTCAATCATACCTTTACAACGCTTTTCCTCTACTGCCTTACCATCTTCATCTTTGTTAAGCTTTGTAGTAAGACACATTGGGGTTCCGATGGGTTTGCTTTTTTGCATGTCAAACCTCTTCAATAGGTCCCTTGTGTACTCAGCTTGAATTTTTTTTTGGTAATTAACTGTAATATAAAAAAAAAGGACAACTTACAAGGGGCATACCCTAGGCCTTACAAACACCACCAGAAAACAAAACCAAAAACAAAAAAAGGCTTTCGACTAAACCAAAACCAAACAGAAAAGAAATCCAACCTACTAAAGACAAGCAACCGAACAACAATAAAGTGGAGGCCACAGTTGCTGCCCCCATAATTGAGAATAATAGAGGAGGAAGCTAGGCTAACCAAACACAAAAGCTTACAAAAAAGTAAACAACTGAAAGCAAGCTAAAAGCCTATACTGAAGCAGGCACAAAACCGAAACCAAGACACCCTAATAGCCGAGCACAGCCCAGCCAAGCACAAAATCATCAGCACCAAAAACCTAAACTGATCATCTCTGTTGGAAGCACCAAGCCACAAAGCACGAGCAGAAAAAAAAACCGCCCCACCTTAAAGAGGAAAGCCACTGATCAAGCTTGATAACATGCCACCAACAAATTGACTAAATTAAGATCCAAAAGAACCACAAGAAAACAATTAAAAAACCCAGATCTGGAGAGGCTACAACCAGCAGCTAAACCGAGAAACCCCAAACAGAACGTAAAAAAAAGAGGAAAAAGCCCACAACCGCCCACATCACCAACCAATGTAAACCACCACATAGCAAAAGCTATGGACAGCCCCCATAGCTAAGACATCAAAAGCAATATACACCAAAAACATATACATAAGGGGAAAGGACATAAACAAAACTATGAACACCCCTCATAGCTAGTAAGCAAACAAAGATAACCACGAGATAAGAAACCAACAAAAGACAGCCTAAGAACTACCGAAGGAGCCTCACAGCCGGGCCTTCTTTTGTTTAGGATATGCAAGCACTCGAGACCTGAGAAGCATGAAAAAACCATGAGAAAAAACCATGTAAAGTAAAACACCCACACACAGAGAACCTCACACTTTCCACACAAGTGTATCACTCTACACTCCAATAAAAGAGATAGAAGTAAGGCTCACAGCCGCTGCTTCCCAAAACCATTACACAAGAAACAAACGCAATTTATAAGAGTTAGTAAAAATTTCTCACATCACTCACTCAAAGAGGGTGGATCACAAAACTCTCTAAACAAACATATCCCAAAACTCACTGCTCCTTTACCTTTCACGCTAGTCTGCACAATAAACAAACTTGCAGGGAATAATTGTTAGAAACCTCGCAAGCACTAGCTCAATATAACTGTATCACTCAACCCTCTAAGGGGGAGGAAGAAACAAAACTCACAACTATCCATGCATAGCAACCAAGCTGCAGCAAACAGAAAACAATTAATAAAAAGCATTAGTGGAAAAAATATCCATCACCAAACTCCAATCTCCCTGGATCTCCATATTATTCTGAGAATCCGGCACATGCCTGAGTGAGGAGAGTCTCTCTCTTATCATCTCAGAGATATCCCTAAGAAATCTCTCCCTACCTTTCTTCGTACCCTAAAACTTTTTAAGGTTACGCTCCTTCCAAAGACAATAAATCGAGATGGAAAATGCCAATCTCTTAACACTAGCACCCAAGGATTTACCAACCACCCTAGTGGAAAAGTGTCCTTCTAAGCCATCCAAGAACCCATAGCCCAACTGACCCTACACTTAGCTAGAACCCTAGTCCATATAGCTTGAGCAAAGGGGCAATCAAAGAAAAGTTGATCATGCGACTCAACAGCCCAGGAGCATAAGCAAGAGCTAGCGTCACACTCAAGACCAAACATTCTAAGCTGATCCCCCGTACTAAGGCGACCCCTCACAGCAACCCAAAGAATAAAGCTGACTCTAGGAATATGATGTTTAAACCACACCAAATTTCTCCATAACGGCACTGACTTATGGACCCGAATCTCCTCCTACAGAGACCCAATAGAGAATTTATTACCATTAAGGGTCCACTTAACATGATCACACTGGACAGCATTCGGGAGAAAACAAACCTTCCTCTCCATCTCCAGAAGGTCTATAGTAACAGTAGAAGGCCATTTCCAATGGTTACCGTCCACAATCTGCTTAACCTTAGCATCCAAACTGATACCGGAATCATACATTATCCTCGGCCCCTTTGCCTCAACCAAGGAACCTCAAGGGTGCCAAGGGTCCAGCCACAAAAAGTATCTTCACCATTACCAATCACATATTGAATAAAGTTCTTGACCATCGGTTGAAGCTGGAGGATCTTCCTCGAGCACTAAGAGACCAATTGCGGAATCTTAACTGCCCAAAAGGAGTTAACTCGAAGAATATTAGATTTAATCCACATGCACCACTGGGACACATCAGTGCCAGTTAACAAGAACCAAATATGCTTGGCCATTGCCTTATTCCACAAAACCAAAGATTTAATCCCAAGGCTACCCTCTTTTCGCGGGACACACACCTCCTCCCATGTAACATTGGCACCTGAGGACTTCATCTCAGGGCCACTCCACAAGAAAGCCCTAAGCAGAATCTCGACCTAACGAAAGACTTTCTTGGGGAGAATAAACAAAGAGGACCAGTAAACCTGCATGGAGAAGAGAATAGAGCCAATCAACTGGACTCTACCAGCATAAGAAAGGAACTTACTGGTCCACACCTTAATCCTACTAGCTATCCTATCAATGAGAGGCTTACAATCTCAATATGCAAGCTTGGTAGTGATAAGAGGAACACCTAAGTACCTAACAGGAAGAGAGCCCTCACGAAAACCAAAAACATCCAAGATCTCTTGCTTTAAAACACTATCAACCCTGGAAAAGTATATGTCACTTTTATGAGGGCTGGGGGAATGACCAGACAACTTTTGAAAACCATCCAGAACCTGCCGAATAACTCTCACAGATTTAACCTCAGCTTTAGAGAAGACCATAAGATCGTCAGCAAAGCAAAGATGAACAATCTTATTCTTACCACACCGCCAATGATAATTGAAAGGAACCTCCTGCATGTACTTCACAAACATCCCAGCCAACACCTCTATGACCATCACAAAAAGATAAAGGGATAGGGGTCCCCTTACCGAAGAACCTTCTGCCCTCGAAAGAAACCATTGAGCTCACCATTGATACTAACGGAGAAATTAGGGGACGTCATACATTCCTTGATCCAATTGACCATTCTCTCCGGGAACCCCATACACCTGAGAACCTCAACCATGAAATCCCAACGCACATTATCATAGGCTTTCATGATATCAACTTTAAGAGCACACCTAGGACCACGGCCTTGCTTGTGATAATCCCTAAGGAGCTCCTGAGATAGGAAAATGTTATCCGTAATCCTCCACCCCTTAAAAAAAGCTGATTGACCAGGGGAGATGATCTCAACGAACGAATCCTTGATCCTATTAACAATGATTTTAGAAATGCATTTGTAGATAGTATTACAGCTGGAAATAGGCCTATACTCCTTAATGGAAGAAGGGTTAGGGACTTTAGGAATCAACGCAATAAGGGTAGTATTAATCTCCTGAAGGATATGGCCAGAATCAAAGAAACTTTTAATCTCTCTAGTAATGTCCTGGCCCACCACATCCCAAGAATCTTTGAAAAAACCCGCCAAAAAACCATCCGGGCCAGGAGCTTTATTAGTTTTAAGGAACCACATGGTGACACGAATCTCTTCCTCAGAGACGTCTCTCATCATACTAACGACACTCTGAGGGGACAACCGCTTAGTGATAAGCCCATCTAAGTCCCTTTTACCAATCCTATCAACACTAGAATCATTACCAAGAAGGCTCTGGTAGTAGTCAACAATGTGCTCAGAGATATGGTGCTTCTCAGTATAAACCACCCCATCCTCACCCATAACAGAGGTAATACGAGACCTATTACGCTGGAAGTTAATAGATTTGAAAAAGAATTTAGAGTTTTGATCCCCCAGGTTAAGCCATTGAATCCTGGATTTTTGCTTCAAAAAACTTTCCTCAGCTAGGACAAGTTCCACAAAAGATTTATAAGCCTCCCTCTCCCTGTCATACAAGGCTATATCAATAGGTGCCATGTTAAGCCTAAGATGGAGGTCTTCAAGGATAGTCCTCTGATTAGCCACACGATTAGTTATATCACTATACGAATCCTTATTCAGCTTTTTAAGTTGCACTTTCAATAACCTCAATTTCTGACAAACCATATACATATCCGACCCAACAACAGAGGTGCGCTAAACATCCTTCACCAGGGGGTAAACTGAGGACTCTTAGCCCAGAAATCAAAGTACTTAAACGGCTTCCTAGACTTAAATCTACCAAATTCAATCACGAGATCAATTCTAGAATGGTCCGAAATACCAGGAGGACCAAAGAAAGCACTAGACTGCAACATAGAGGTGACCCAAGCCTCATTAACAAGGGCACGATCGATCTTAGACTTGATAAAACTGTCCCCCTGTTGGTTATTAGACCAAGTAAAATGGATCCCACTATACCTAAGGTCATCTAACTCAGCCTCATACAGACACCTATTAAAATCATCCATATATGCAGGCCATTTACCACACCCCCCAATACGTTCAATAGGGTGACGAATGGCATTGAAATCACCTAGCACCAACCATAGGGAGCTAGTTAGGCCAGGAGCAAGGGAAACAATCTTATGCAAGAGGCTAACCCTCTCCATATGCGTATTCAGCCCATACACAAAAGTAACCCAAAAAGAAGTTTTATTTTTCAAAAAAGTGACCTTTCCATGAATCCATTGGTCCCCAAAATTAGTAGCTTGAAAGTTTACAAAAACAAGGTCCTAGTAAACCCAAATACGACCCAAAACACCAAAATTATAATTATTTGCAAAATCCCAAGCAGGGAAATTTTTTCCAAAAATTAAGTTAGCCTTATCTTTTTTAACCCTAGTTTCATTTAAAGCAAGTAATTTAACCTGGGATATTCTAACAAAAATTTTCAATTCACTTTGTTTAAAAGTACTATTCAAACTCCAGATATTCCAAGATGTAACAGACATAAAAAAAGGGATTAGGTGAGTAACCTTTTCTTTTTCTTCTTGCCACTATTCATCTTCCTTTGCCCCGAACCCTTAAGTGAAGGCGAAGCTTGTTCCTGATCAATATCCAGTTCATCCAAGGGAGTAATAGGCTCGGTTTCAGTACCCTATCCCACAACTAAAACTAGTTTCATCTCCAATACTAATTTGCTGCATGTGAGCGGAGACCGACCTACTATGCTTGCACTTCTGCTACCATTGTTGGCCTGAGGAGTTTCTTCACTCTGAAGATCCACCTGCTTCTCATGCTGAGTAGAGGACACCTCAACAGATTACTTCGGGGAAGGAGGTCTAGAAACAGCCAAAGCCCCCTGTTCTTGCCTTGGTAGAGCCTCACACCGAATGAGGTTAGAGGATGAGAGAATGCCCACAACAGGCTCTCCAACCTGAGGAGTCCCTTCCATAACCTCAACCTCTTTTCCCTTGCTCACTCAAGTCCACTCCTTAGGGGTTTCAACAGGTTTATAAAACTTACAGCACTTGATGTCATGCTCGAATGCCTTGCAATGATCACATACTGCTGGGAGGCCTTGGTATTCCACACCAACAAGAACTGTCTCTTCCTCACACTTGATAGAAATAGAATGTAATAATGCCTTAGATGCAGCAATTTCTATGTACACCCGAGCATACGAAATCCTTTATTTGAAATTCGTAGCTTTATCCAAGTACAGAGGAACCCCTAGAACACTCACTATGCGGCTTAAGCACTGGGAATTCCATAATTCAAGAGGCAGGTCATGTAGTTTAACCCAAATAGGGATTTTAGATACCGCTTCCTTAGTAAACTTAAGACACTTTTTCCAACGTTGTAGGCTAAGCAACTTACCCAAGAAATGCCAAGGACCCCTCTCCATTACAGAGTTCATAGCATAAACACTCTTAAATTTGAAGAGAAAAAAACCCCTGTCGTTGCCCAAAACATCCACCAACCCATCTTGGTCCCATTGAGTTCTGGTCGTGGAACGCACTAGGCCAAACGCTATTGACGAGTCTAGAAAATAACCCACAAGGAAATCCTCCCAAGATTTATCATCAACAATGGCACTATCAATAGTTACATCATCAGGCTGAGACTAATTAGTCTCCACAAACTCCAGGGGAGCCCCAGAACTATAGTTGGTGAGAAGAGATGCCCCGGACTTTGACTGAGGCAAATTATCGAACACCTTGTGTGCAACAGCCTCACCAGTCTCATGTATACCCATGCGGCTATTTCCTTCCACAACAACAAATGCCCAGGAACGCTGAGAGGCTTTGAGGTCACGCTGTCCCCCAAATCTTCCACCGCCCTTGTCGTAAAACCCTAATTGACCCCCTCGACCTCGCATAGGACGCAAAAATTTGGGTCCTGAACAGAGTCCCCATGTTGATTAGAGATCCCTCCATACCTTCGGTGGGCCGCCTCCATAGACGAAGTACCCTAAGTTACAGGCCCCACCACAACATCAACCTGAGTTCGGCCCTCCTTGTGAACACGAACCTCCTTAATACGATTTATTTTCTTTTTGGCCAAGCCCTTATCGACTTGTGCTGCTCGTAACAACAACTCATGATGGTCAATATCTTCCACTTCCTCAACATCCACATTGGCTTCCGCAAATTGCTCAAACACTTCATCACTTACTCGGATAATCGGAGGAGAAGCTTTTGTCGAACTAAGCCCCTTAAGACGTCGCATTTGGGCCATTAGGGCCTCATACATTTCAGTAGTGAACGACTTCAAACCATGTTGGACATTGTGGACTTCAGCCTCTATCATTTCATCCACGTTAGAGAGAACAGTTTGCACTTTGTTGGCTTCAGAAAAGATCTCACTAAGTTTCGGCGAAGATCGTAACCCCCTCGGGGACAACGGGGCAAACCTATGGTTGCCCTGCTCCGAAGCAATATTCATGGGGGACACAGGAGAAGACTCCCCTGAATCGGATCTAATCATCTCCAAAGAAGGGGAAACCCTAGCTTGGGATGGAACCCTAGCCGTCGCATCCATAATCGGGTGGAACAACCCCTAGCGCAGAAGCGTAGAGCTCATCGCAAAACACAATCGCACCAAAATTCGCACCTTTGTGTGTGTTTTTTCCACGCACATAAGCTCTTAATTTCTCTCTTGGGGGTAACCCTTAGCTTGATTGATGTAGATTCCTTCTTTTGTTTGCTTGATTTGAAGTCCAAGGAAGTAATTGAGTTCTCTTATCATGCTCATCTCAAATTCTCCCTGCATACACTTAGCAAAGTCCTTGCAAAGAGATTTGTTAGTTACACAAAAAATAATGTCATCTACATAAATTTAGACAACTAGCATATCATTTTCTTGAGACTTGATGAAAAGAGTGGTATCAATTTTTTCTCTAAAAAACTCATTTTCAATCAAGAATTTTCTTAATCTTTCATACCATGATCTAAGCGCTTGCTTTAAACCATAGAGAGCCTTGGTAAGTTTGTAAACATGGTTTGAAAAATTTGGATTTTCAAAGCCAAGAGGTTGTTTCATAAAAACTTCCTCCGAGATAAAACCATTTAAAAAGGCACTCTTGACACCCATTTGATAGAGTTTGAAGTTTTCAAAGCATGCAAAAGCAAGCAATAACTTAATGGCTTCAAGTCTAGCCACAGGAGCAAAAGTCTCATCAAAATCGATACCTTCTTCTTGATTGTAACATTGGCCTACCAATCGAATTTAATTCCTAAGAACTACTCTATTCTCATCTATTTTATTTCTAAAAACCCATTTTGTACCGATGATGAAGTGTTTCTTAAGTCTTGGGACTAAAGTTCAAACCTTGTTTCTTTCAAATTGATTTAGCTCTTCTTGCATAGCCAAGGTCCAAAACTCATTGTTTTCGGCTTCCTCAAAATATTTTGGTTCAGTCTGAGAAAAAAATGCTAGATTACTACAAACATTATGTAGAGAAGATCAAGTTTTGATACTTTGAGATCGATTACCAATGATAAGATCTTTTGGGTGACCAGGAGTCCACTACTTAGGCAAATCTGAATTTTTAGGATTTGAAGGTCCGACAGCCTATTGGACTTTATTTTGTTAAGAATTTGAAGTATTCTCATGATTTGGTTCTTCCTTTTCTTTGATAAAGATGTCTTCAATACCTTTTTCTATGTCAATCAAATTATCTTCATAAAAATCTTTTGAATAACCAATGTTAGTTTCATAAAAAATAACATGTATAGATTCTTCAACAACTATGATCCTTTTGTTGAAAACTCTATAAGCTTTACTAGATAAAGATTATCCTAAAAAAATACCTTCATCAAATTTTGCGTCGAACTTACCCAAAAGTTCTTTGTTGTTATTCAAAACAAAACATTTACACTAAAAAGCGCTAAAATAGCTGATGTTAGATTTTCTTCCATTCTATAGCTCATATAAGGTTTTCTTAAGAGAAGCTCGTATCATGGCTCTGTTCGCGATAAAACAAGCTGTGTTGACAGCCTCAGCCCGAAAGTAACATGGTAGATTATTTTCACAGAGTATGATTCTAGCCATCTCTTCTAAGATCCTATTCTACCTCTGAACAACTCCATTTTGTTGAAGGGTTGTAGAAGTAGAGAAGTTATGGTTAATACCATTTTCATCAAAAAACTTTTTAATATCTTTGTTTTCAAATTCTCTACCATGATCACTTCAAATACTTGTAATTTGAAAACCTTTTCATTTTAAACTCTCCAAGACAGTTTTGCAAAAGAGGCAAAGGCTTCATCCTTTTTTTTGGGTAGTTAATTGTAACATAAAGAAAAGAAAAATGTACAGAATTCTAAGGGGCATACCTCAGGTAATTACATTACTTGCCAACATAATAGGAAAACAACAAAAATAACAAGCCCACATAACCCCCGCTTAGCAGCAGGGGAAACTACCCAACAAGGCAAAACCACGCATAACCCACTTGGATGGGAAAGGACACCAATCCCACAAAAGGCTGGACTGCTACCACCAAAAGAATGTGATAGAGTTACCAACCTGCGGGACCAAAAGACCATTTTTTTTCTTTTTCTTACCACCGGATGGTTTAGACTGCTTACTCCCTGCCTTTTGATGAGAGGGAGGGGGAGGAGCTTCACATTCACCATCCTTATGAGCAAGAAAAAGCACTCAAGTGTATCTAGAGAAATCATCAACAATAACAAAGGTATATCTCTTACCTCCAAGGCTTAGAGTTCTTGTTGGACCAAATAAGTCCATGTGCAACAATTATAAGGGTCTAGAAGTTGAAATGTCATTTTTGGAATGAAAAGAACTTCTAACTTGTTTTTCTTGTTAACATGCATCACACACTTTGTTTTTTTCAAATTTGATTTGGGGTAACCCAATCACCAATTCATTTTTCAAAAAATTAGAAATCAAGTTCATGTGTGCATGTCCAACCCTTCTATACCATAACCAACTATTATCACTCAAGATGACTAAGCACTTGGTGTCATTCTTAAAAAGGTCATTTAGATTGAATGTATAAATATTTTTATGTCTATGACCTTCAAAGATAGTTTTGTTATTGGTTGAATCTTCAATAACACACTTAACATGATCAAAGACAACCTTGTGGCCTTTGACATAAAGTTGGCTTATGCTAAGAAGGTTATGTTTCAAACCATCAACAAGCAAAATATTTTTAATAGAAGGGAAAGGAATTTTACTGATACAACCAATTTCTATGATTTTTCCTTTGCTATTATCTCCAAACATCATAAATCCACCATCTTTTAGTTTAAGAGATGCAAACATCGATTGGTCGCCTGCCATGTGTCTTGAGAAAGCGCTATCGAGATACTATATCTCCTCATTGAATGAGAATTTGAGACATACCTACAAGGAGAATCAAGTTTTGATTTTTAGTACCCAAATCTTTTCGGATCCTTTAGAGTTAGTTCCATGAGGATGCGTTCTCTTAGGAACCCAAACTTTCTTAATTGGTAACTTAGAAGCTTTTCTTTGTAGACAGTGTGTGACAGTGTGTCCATATTCATAACAATAAAAAAAAGTAGCATTTGTATGATTCAAAGATGCTTTGATAAAGATATTGCTTAAGAACTTTTGTTTGTTTTTCAGTTTGTGCCCAATTTTGGTTTTGTCAAAAACACATTTTTGTATGCCGAGAAGTTTATCTAAGTTGTTCTTTCCAAGAGTGAACTTATAAACTGTTTTGGTAAGGTCTTCAAGTTTTTCAATCAAAACCTTGTTTTCATCTTTTAAAATAGAAACTTGTTTTGATAAAGCAAGTTTTTCATTTTTCAAGATTTCAATTTCACTCGAGGAGAAAAGAACCAACTTTTTTAGAATAGAGTTCTTAGCACCCATTCTTCTCAATTCATCATGCAAATTTTCAAATGCATTTTGTAATTCATCTAGAGAGA